>WWET01000034.1:235521-246489 GCA_011038615.1 Limnodynastes dumerilii
TATATATAGAGTGCCAGGCCATGCTGTGTGTATATATAGAGTGCCAGGCCATGCTGTGTGTATATATGCTTTTCTCTTGTATGCTGTGTATATATATATATATATACACACACACATACCTTCCAATATTTGAGAATTAGAAAAACTGACAAAATGTTGCGGCCTGGTAGAGGGTGTGTGTCTTGCATTGTACAGTTGGTGGATCTAGTGCCTGCCCCTTTTTATTAGTTCAGCCATCCGTATGTCTTTCCCTTATTAATAGATAGCCAAGCCTTCCATTTATATATATCTGCCCCCTTATTATATGTCCAGCCTTCTTATGTCTGCCCCTTATTAATAGGCCTGCCGTCCATATGTGTGCCCCTTTATTATTTGTCCAGCCTCCATATCTGGTCCTTATTCTTATGTCCAGCCTCCATATGTCTCCCACCCTGCTTATTTGTCCAGTTTTCATGACTGCCCTTTTTCATTTGTCAAGCCTCCATGTCTGCCCCTTTATTATTTGTGCAGCTTCCATGTCTGCCCTTTGATTATATATTCTGTTACCTTTGATGTCTTCTCCCTACCTCAGCAGCACTCCCAGTCTGTCTCTCCCACGCTGTGTCAGACTCCCAGTCACATGGTGCGGCAGTACTGGTAATACAGGGCTCCTATGGGAGCCCTATAGGACCAAATCTTTTGCTTCAATGGCAGTGACCATATAGACTAGGTCACTGCCCATATACAGTATGGAGAGAGAGAGAGAGATAAATATACAGTATCTATATATAGCAGGTACATACATTTACATACATACATAAACATATATATGCATACACACATGCACACAGACTCACACATGCACACACCAACATACAAATGCAGATACACACACACACGCACTCGCACGCACAGACACACACACATATGCACACACAGGAAACCGTAAAAAAAAAAAAAAGTAAAGCTACGTCATTCCCAGTTCTCAGGCTCCTCTTCTGTCTTCCAGTAATAAGAGAGGAATGTGAGTTGCCAGCACTTTGAGGGACAGAGATGGAAAGAGAATGGCTGCTGGGCTGACTGCACCTTCTGGGAAGGAGGGGAAATCTTAACTGAACTGTCAGCTCCCTGAGGGAAGGAGAATTGGTGCTGGGCTGTCACTACGCATGTGAGGGGGAGGGGGTACCTGGCGCTGTATAGTTGCTGCTGCGCTGCCTGTCATTTAGGGCCAGATTCTATTAGGTTCATAGCGAATTTTATGCTCATTTGCATAAGGAAATTAGCGCAAATTTTAAACGCTGTATTCAATTCATCATTTTTATGCACAAAAAATCAAAATTCGCTGGTGAATTTTTGTCCATTAACACAAATAGGGACAACTTTCCCTATTCAATTACATTAAAATTAGCGCAAATTTTTCTTATATTGACAGGTGGATATTTGCGCAAATTAATATGAGTTGTGTTAAGTTGATGTAAAGATGTAAATAAGTAAAAATGTATAGAAATAATTAAAATAACTTAATTTTATTAATTTTTACCATGGATATGCTATTAATAAAACAATTATGGGAATTCAAAATCACATATGTAATATGTTCTGTGGGGCCCCCATTCTGCAGGTTGGTCAATTCTGACTTCTTCCAGCTTTTAATGGATTTCAGCTAAGTAAAAATACCTTTCTCCCTACCCTCTTCAACTGGGACTAAATAGTGCTAACCTCAGAGGTTCTTAACAGTCCTTAATTTATCAAAATCAGGCTTAAACTAACTGATGATGGCTTCATTCTATTGTGGGGCAAACACTTTTTTGGGGCTAGTAGCCCTGCCAGGGCCTGGATATCTATAAAAAATACATTCTAAAAAGTTTTAGACCCCCAGATCACAGACAGGACCCCAGCTACTTGAAATATGGAGGGAGGAGCTTTTTGCACAGATGACCCCATCGCAGCCCCTAACTATGAGGGCGGATTACATTAAATTCACAGGGAAAAATACAGCATCGCACAACACACAATTAACACAGGTTAGGGGCGTACTGTCATCTGAAATTGAATTGGGTGAATTTTGGCCAGCGAATTTGCTGCGTACAGTGCAAATTTTTTTCGTGCCAATTTTTTTTTAAAACTCGCTTCTAATTGAATCTGACCCTTAGAATGACTGGAGATTCCTCCTTAGTCCTGGCCATTGACAAGTGTCTGGATGCTGGAGACAGCGCTGCCATGTTCAACCTTCTATTGATTTGTATTAGACAGAAATGGGTGCAATCAAGGAGAAAGAATCTTACCATTTTATGTGATATTTTTCCACCATACACATTTTCCACCTCTTTACAAAGCTTCCAAAAGGCTGTGAAGACCCACTTCTTTATCAAAGTTTTACAAATGCCATCCCAACCCACCAGGGCTGTAACTAGCTAATTTGCTGCCCTGGATGAGAGAGAAAATTGCTGCCCCCTTATATTATAGTGTAACTTGGTACCTATTCCTTTTAAATAGCTGTTTTCTCCTACACAAAATGTAAATATACCTTGCACCCTTCCCCCACATTTCATACTATACACCAGTGAGATCACTCAAATCCCATTCTACCCCCAATGTAATATCACTCTCCCCACTTTACATAATATACACCCATAGTCACACTACTCTCAACCCCCTATATCTCTCCCTGTGTTTCTCTTTCTCTCTCATTCACTATCCAGTCTGTACCCAGCTTTACACTCAGACTGACTTTCTAGAAGAGCTGATTAAAGTTATTACACAGTGCCACCCAGTGTAGCATATTTACAAGTGCACATAATGGTACTACATTGACAAAAACTCGATCTTTCATTTAAACAAATCTAAATCAGTTGGTAATAAAACTATGTGAGTAAGGATAATGTTTTTTTCCCCTTTTATTGACAGGCACAGCTGATTGCTCAGTCGATTGGTCAAGCTTTTAGTGTTGCATACCAGGAATTTTTACGAGCCAATGGGATCAATCCTGAAGACCTCAGTCAAAAAGAATATAGTGACATAATTAACACACAAGAGATGTATAATGATGATCTCATACACTTCTCTAATTCTGAAAACTGCAAAGAGGTAATATGCTGTCATAGTTTACAATATGACACTGCATTTGTATATTACCCTATGATTTCTTCTATTTTCTATGTTTTATTAACAGCTGCAGGTGGAAAAGCTCAAAGGTGAAATACTGGGAGTGGTAATTGTGGAATCTGGATGGGGCTCAATACTTCCCACTGTAATACTGGCCAATATGATGAATGGAGGACCGGCTGCACGGTCTGGGAAACTCAGCATTGGAGATCAAATCATGTCAATAAATGGAACAAGCTTGGTTGGTCTTCCTCTAGCAACGTGTCAAGGTATTATTAAGGTATGTCACATGGCTGAGAAACTGACTAGAGCAAGGCACACACTGGACTTTTCAGTGGATAATCGTTCTAATCACACAAGTGAAAGACTGTTTCACCAGATATCTTACAAGTGTGTTCTGTCCAGAGATCTCAATAAAAGTGACATAAATGTTACACCTACGTTCCATTATATGATTTTGTTGTTAAACCTTGCTATAATTTGCTATTTTTTGCACCACATAACCCCCTATTATCTTATCCGCCCCATGTGTTTATTGTTATGTGTTGTATTATACTTTTGCATGTTCACTGCTAGGTTATTAATATTTATTCTGGCTGTACCATGCATTATACAAAAGGGGTCTGATCCAGACTTTATAATGACAGCAAATTTACGCCTGCGGCATATATGGGCTGGGTTAGACACTTACGTACGACCAGATGCAAGGAAACGTTAAGGCAGGGTTCTGAACATGTACGTCAGTAAGAGGGGAGTGACGGGGAGTGCATTATTAGTTGTGCGCAACGCTTGCATACGTAAAGCGATTTTAAGTCTAGATCAGGCCCAAGGTATGTATGTAAGAAAGAAATGTCTTGAGGACATCTCCTTTAAAATGTAATAAATCACCCTAATGGAGATATATAAAATGTATATTAGTGTAATATATCATTCTATTTTCTCCTCTTATTTAATCTCTGCTTGTCACAAAGCAAAAGTACAACGTTGATTGGAACAATGATAAAAATCCACTATGCCATCAGCAAACAGAAACCGAGACTGCTGAGTACAGAAGAAATGGGAATACAGATGCCAGCCTTTTCTGCCGACAATGACAATATTTAGAAGATAGCATTCATTGAATTCAATGTCACATACAGTAATCATGACTTGAAGGAGATTATAATGCTCTAAGTTTGAAACAAGATAACAGCTAGCCTGCACAGGTGCTCTCGCTCAGTAAAATATAATGAAATGTTGGAAACTCTGCCATAGTTTATTGACTTGTTTCCTTATTCTGCAGCAAGTTTACTTAAAAGTGCCAAAAAAATGACATGCAATAATTTCCTAACATAAATGCATGCCATGTGATGTTTTTCCTGATACAGCCTGTGCCATTGAATCAGTGGCGTGTCCATGCCCCAGACTAAAACTGTTAAGCATCGCACTTGAGATCACATCTTATGTTTAACCTTATTAAAGACATTGGACCTGATCTACACTTAATAAAATACCTAAATATATGCAGGCCGTGCACATATCTTAGTGATTTTTTGCAATTTGCACCTGCGCCAATAATCCGTTACATATATAATACGAGGAGCATTCTAGCTATCTCTGCACACAATAGTTTAGCAATTTCTGTATAATGCAAACTGTCTTTTAGTGACTAATATGAAATACAAGGAGCATTTAAGGATCACTATACAATGCAATGGACTTCGACTTTGACTTAAGTACAGTACAGATATGATACCAGGGATCTCTGTAATATAGTGCCATCAAGTGGCCACTACTGGAAACACTGCTTTCTAGTGTATTTTTCAATTCCAAATTTTGTTTGCCATACAGATTGCATAAAATGTAGTATTTGTGATTTAATTATGTCACTGTCACCTTATGTTGATAAAAGTAGAAAATAAATATCAAGACATTTTGAATCAGTGATTGATAAGCGTATTAGCTTTGGCTATAGAGACTAAAGCTGGCCATATACTGCAGTGATTATTATCCCAATCACCCAATAATTAGTGAACTTTTTTTTTTAAAACATTCTTATTGATTTTAGAACACTTTTACATACATAAAAAAGCAAAATAGATACACATTCAGACACTACTTTACCATACATTGGCAATAAATCACAATGCAGTACAGTAAATACCACACAATCTCCATTTATAGCAGCACAATTCTGCCCACTATAAAATGATATTATTATTATTATTATTATTAATAATAATAATAATAATAATAATAACATTTATTTATAGAGCTCCACAAGGTGTCAGCAGCACCTTACAGAGTATAACATAATACGGCTGACATACAGGACAGAAAATAAACAGCATGGTAAAATGGTAATATATAAGCTAAAAGGCATGATAAGATAAGAGAGAAGGGGAGAGAAGTGCAGAGAGAGGTAAAATGTGCGAGTGGGAAAGCAGAAGAAAAAGGCCACCAGGTGGGGATAAAGGTAAAACGTTGCCAAAAGGCACAAGAGGGTAAGTAGGGATGAGAGAGTGGAAAAGGAGGTAACTACACTTGGATGGAGGGCCCTGCTCTAGCGAGCTAACATACTAAGTGGGAGACATGGACTAACAGGAGATAGTAGGAGAGGTTAGGAAATAGACTGCTGGTGTTAACAGTGGAACGGGACGAGAGGAAGGGATAGCAAGTAAAATGTGGTGAGGATTTCATGTGGAGAGGGGTAGGAGGAATCTTTGACAAAGGTGGGGGATGTGGTGATCTGTTGGGAGGTCAGATTATTAGCATACACTTTAATATTTACACATACAGGAAGACAATGGGCTGGATTTAGATTTAAGAAGGGGCTTGAAATTAAAAGAGGAAGGTTACTATTGGGCAAAACCATGTTGATTTCAGGGGGAGTCAAGTTAATTGTATTCTTTGCATGCAGGGATATATCTTTGAATTGCTTACTGCACACAGATTATAGCCAGCTGTACAGTTATTTAGACTTGGAGGAGGAAACATGACCTCTCAACTCTAATACTGTTTGCAACAGATGAAATAGGACTCCCCTGCAATCAACATGGTTTAGGCCAGGAGCTACTTAAGTCTGGTATCAGCCCGATATGATTTATTACTCACAAAAGCAATATTTAGGGAACTTTTATGAGAAGGGCATTGGGTGATTTGACTTTTCAGGTTTTGATGTCACCTCCCACACACTAACTCATTTTAGATGCTGTATTTGCTTAATCTTTTGGTTTTTTTTAAAAAAAATTTATTTTGCCGAACTCACAGCAGACAATGAGTCGTGTGATGTGAATATTTGTAATGCCCCACTGAAATCCAGTTGTATATATTTTTAACTGCTTAGGGGGAGAGGTACCGTCAGGACACATCCACGATGCCCCACCCTCTATGTGATGTCATAGGTGACATCATATGGGGAAGGGGCCTGCAGACCTGCGTTAACAACTGGCCAGGGAAGAAGACCTGCACATTGGCCTGCTAATGATGGCGGGCCCCATCAGCTCTGGTCCCGGGACAGTAGTCTCAGCTGCGCCATCCTGATGGATGCCCTGGGTACCAGACCCCTCACCTTAGGGTTAGAACCAAGTGCCAATATTAATAAGAAGGAAGAAAATTGTGATATCTTCACAAATAGTTTGCATCAATAACATTATTATGGGTTGAATATAATTTTGTGTGTCAGATAATTGCAAACCATGTCAAGTCTTGTTGTCTTTATTTGTGTAATAATCCTGGGAACATCTGCTTATACGACGCCATCAGACGATAGGGAAAATTTTATATGGTTGACACCAACTTAGTGTGTCCATTTTTTTATTTCTTGTAGGGCCTTAAGAATCAAACACAGTTGAAGCTGAACATTGTGAGCTGTCCACCTGTCACTACTGTCCTCATCAAAAGACCTGATCTGAAGTACCAACTGGGATTCAGTGTGCAGAATGGAATTGTAAGTCAGTTGTAAGGAATATTTATATCTTTCCTTGTTTGTAACTGAAACCTGGCAAGAGCTTACAGGGTGCCATGAGGTGTCCGCAGAGAGTACAACAAAATACAAATATAAATGACAACTTAACCATCATATATCTGCCAGCAATTCCGTTTATAGTCTCCTTTTGTGCCCCTTATATGTGTTCAGCCTCCTTTTGTACCTCTTATATATGAACAACATTTAATTTAAAAACCTAAACTCACTTATCTTTACCTTCTCCCGCTTGCTCCTTCCTCTGCGGAGCAGTGCTTCACCTAAACTGTACTGGATACAAAGGGCTCCTACTATTGCCATGAATAACGCTGCCTCATAGAAAAGAGAAAGATTCGGTACTACAAGACTTCAGTAGGAGCCCTGTATATCCAATACAGTTTAGGTGAATGATGTCGTCCGCATCTGTTATCTGATGCGGCTGGCGTCTTTGTGAGTCTATGTGACCAGCAATTTCGTAGCTCTGGATCAGGCCCTATGTGACCAGGGCCCGGGGGAGAGCAGCATGACTTAAAGGGGCCCTGCACTACTGGGTGCTCCCCTTTAAGTCATCTAAGGGCACAGCCCATGCAATAGCATGGCTTGTCTGCCCCTAAAAGCGGCCCCGTCTGCCAGGTAAGTGGCCGATTCAGGTTGCTACGTAGGTGTTCATTTGTATCTCAAAATGTTGTTTGTGGGGGTTTTTTTTTTAGTAATATTAAGTAACTATGGTTTTTGTTGTATATAATGGATATATTATAATTTAATTGTTACTATGATTAACATCAAGCAACATCTCTTCACGTAACTATATGAACAAAAGAATAACGAAGGCTTACGTAAGGTAAAGACCTTGGTAAACAGGAGTTAGAGATCTTTCTTGCTTTTATGTAGTTATGATTTAATGTAGCAATTATTTAAGTCATTAGTCATTGGTTTAGTTTAAAATCATGTACAGTGTTTATACAGTAAAAAATGCACTTTATTTTATGTGTTTTATTGTGAGAACACAGCTTACAGAGTGAGGCACATATAACATGTCATGAGTCAGTACAACATCTTGAATGGTACACTGCAATCCGTAACACATAGACAGTGCCTATATTGTCAGTCAAAGGGCCTCATTTACTAAGGTCGAATTTTTACAGCAATTCTACATCGATCAACATCGCTGGGTTTTAGCAGCGATTTTTTACCAAAAATCGAGGCATTTACTGTGCCCGAAATTTTGGCATCGATGTAGAATCGTCGTCGATGTTGATCGATTTTAAAATGGAAAAATCGCCATGCTTTTCTATTGAAGCACAGCGATTGTCCATATAAAAATCAGTATGCATTTTTCAATCACTTATCCTGCTGACGCATATACTACTATGAGGAAAAGCATGACCGTGTGTTTGTGGCCATGTTAATCCTTATAGTAGTGTAAGCATCAGCCTGATAAGTGAAAGAAGTCTCAAATCAAATGTGTTATGTGTCCCTAAAAATTGTTAAAAAGTACCCAAATACACATTGCAATATTACATGCCCTAACACTACATGTTAAACCTTATAGTGGTATATGCGTCGGCAGGGTAAGTGACAGAAAATGCATCTAGTGTTTTTTTTACTTTTGGAAAAATACATGTCAACTATGTTTCTATTAAAGTGTGAGTCGCTTTCTAGGAAAGTGCCTCACACAGGAGGCGATTTTTTTTTAAGGCCTCACGGATCGCACTAGAGGCGATTTAGTCAAATCGCCTTTAGTGAATGAACCGTGTTGTATAGCTTACATTAGAAAAGTCGGGACTAGGAGGGTAGAGCGATGTTGGTTGATTTGGTGGAGAAAAAGCTTTGGCTTTAGTAAATACGACGATAGTGAAAAAAAGCTAAAGGACTTTGGGCGATTTTGCCAACATCTACCTTAGTAAATGAGGCCCAAAGAGTGGGTTACTCCATGGGAGCTGTGGAACTCATATCATGTTTTCCCCTCAGTTATAAAGATAAACAAATGCACAGCATAGAACACACGCTGGGCATATTTTCAGTAACAAACAACAAAGATAATCTAAATAGACATTATAACCAATCAATCAGTCCCAGGGTCCCAAACATCAACCCTCTCACAATTCAGATTAACTTGCAGTAAATAATCATTCAGCTCACCGGACTCCATCATATCAGGGGTTGATACCTATATTTAGTCAGCAAGATGATTAGGAAATCTCTGTGGAGATGAAGAATGATGTCCTTTGTCCAAATACGACATGGTGAAGAAAACAAGTGCTGTCCCCCATGCTTTCCCATCTAGAATGCGTAAACAAATCCCAATACAAAACACGGAACACTCACCTCACCAATTGATAGAGCTGCTTCAATCTTATGCACCCGCCTCTTAATACAGAATTGTTCGTAAGGGCTTAGCCATGGTCTTACTGTACTATCATTGATCCTCCTTCCAACCATGGCGGGCTGTTCCGCATCGATTGTGCAGCATTCCGAAGCGTGGCAGGAATCGGCTAGGTACTTACACACAGAGCTGTAACTAGAAATTTTAGCGCCAGGAAAAATGGTGCCCTTGATCCTGAATTCCAAGCCAATTTAACCTAAAATATTAACTTTCTGGTGCCCCCTTAAGCTTTGCGCCCTGGGCGACCTCCCCTATCGCACACCCCTAGTTACGAATATTTCCAAAGCATAAGTTCCCTGTAGTTAATAATTTTGGATCCAGTCCCATATTTACAGATATCCCCCTTTCCCAGTGGTATTTTATATTTTTTATTACCAGTCATGCATGGGCAGGCTTGGTCAGTTTTAAAGTGGAAAATAGAAAAATAATTAAAAATAGACAGAAACTTTAGAAAATTAGAAAGACCTGTAAAAATATAAATGTGTTATATGCCATGCAGGGATCCTTATATGCAAAGAGCTGGGTGAGAAAATACCTACAGGTGGTGAAAATTCTTGTTCGCCCATTTGATAAATAAGGCTCAAAAGAGTTCCTAAACAATTCAGTGTTTTAGAAGACCAAGTTCCTTTAGTTTAGAAGCAGTTTGGCGCCCTCTGCTGTAGATGGGACTGAACTACATTTTAGGGAATATAAAGAGCGATTTGTGCTTGCAACTTGGGATCAAGGGCTGATTCTAGGACTAGATTTACTAAACTGCGGAAAAGGAAAATTGGAGATGTTGCCCATAGCACCTAGTCAGATTCTAGCTCACATTTTCTAGTATGTAATAGGAAAGTTTTACTGGAAAATAAGTTTGAAAATAAGCAGAAAAGATGTGGAAATTTACACTTGGGCAAAGCCATGTTGTGTTGCATCAGCTGTACACAGTATTGGAGTTGAGAGGTAATGTTTCCTAGCCCATGACAGTTTAAAAGTAAAGCTGGTCAGCATCTGTGTGCAGTAAGTAATACAAACATATTTTCCATGTTCTTTGCACATAAATTAAATTATTTAACTGTAATCCTCTTATGGTTAAGTTTTGGATTCTGTTCTAGGAATCTAGGTTTATCTCAGGGCCGTCTTAACAGAATTGTAGGCCCTGGGCAAAGCAATCTACCCACCCATTCACAGGAATACAAATTTCCCCCAGTATTCCCAAATCATGTCACTCCAGCCCCCATCACATGTCTCCAGCCCCCCAGTTCATCATCATTTCTCACCAGCAACCAGTTCATCATCATTTCTCTCCAGCCTCCCATCATGTGTCTCCAGCCCCCCAGTATTCCCAAATCATATCACTCCAGGCCCCCATCATGTCTCCAGCCCCCAACCATGTGTATCCAGTGTCCCAGAATTCCATTATGTCTTTCCAGCCACCCAGTATTGCACAACATATCTCTCCAGCTCCCAGGTTTCCTATCATATCTCTCCAGCCCCCAATTATGTCTTTCCAGCCCCCCAGTATTCCGCAGTGTGTCCTTCCAGCTCCCCATCATGTCTCACCAGCCCCGCAGTT
>WWET01000034.1:246980-258520 GCA_011038615.1 Limnodynastes dumerilii
TTTCCTGTATTACCCATGTGTAACCCCTCCAGCCTGTTAGTATTTATTCATTTCACTTACCTTTAGAAGTCTTCCCTCCGCGGCACGCTGCTGCTCCTTCTCCTCCTTCCTAGTGACGCTGGTGTCACAGGAAGGAGCTCCTATGCAGTATTCCATACAGTATCACTGTCACAGTAAAGATTACAAAGTCTGAAAAGACAATAACATTTGTAGCAGGATACACAGGTGCAGTAGTGATTACTGACCAAACAAAAGACAAATAGTAAAACACCGTCCCTAATAAAGCTACCAGAAATAGATGTCACACTGCTGTCAATACAGGGATGCTAAGAGCAATCACAGCAATCATTAACCATAGATCTGTTCTCAAGCAATACAGTTATTACTGTGACTGTAATACAGATTTATTACAGCATATATTCTGAACTGTTTTATAACTTACCTTGACTTTGCAGATGCTTTTTTTCTATTCTCTATTCTCTACTCCAGTTCAGGCTCCTCTTCATTTACCTTTCACTTTCCCCTGCTCCTCGGGGCTGCATTGTGGGGGCTGTCTGGAGATCCTGTCTGACGTTGCTCCTACTCATTCACTCACTTAACAGACAGCAAGCAGAGCGAATGAGCGATTCAGGGAGCTCGGTGTCTTAGTCCCTCCTCTCTCCACTGCAGCTTCCAGCAGAATAATCTAAACAGAAGCTGCAGGAGGGGAAAGACAATGGACAGGGCCGTTTTATCCACTGGGCAGTTTGGGCTAGTGCTGGGCTTTGCTGAAGGGCTCCTTGATGTGTGGGGGCTCTTGGGCACTAGCCCAAACTGCCCAGTGGAAAAGACGGACCTGGGTTATCTTACTAGTGGCGTTCCCTCTAGGGATACACATACCTAGTACTGATTGCCCTGGCCTCTGGGTGCATGCTAGAGGACGTGAAAATGGAAATGAATCACTTGGCAATCTACTGATAGCATCCTAGCATCTTCAATGGCTGCCAGGAAATGCTGCCAATTTCATTACTTCAAAGGCAAAATACACTAAGATACAGGGCGAAAACCTGGATCTCCAGGAAAAAGGCAAAAAGACACTTTTATTGAAAAACACTTTTATTTCTATAGCATCCATCAAATACCTTTTTATGCAATCCATAGGTAAAATCTAATTTAAAAAGCTAACAGGCAAACCTTCAGTCTCAGAAGTTCAGTGGCAAGAACAGGACCGATTAGTTAACAGCTTGGCTGCTGAATTTGTTACCAGCTGTTAGTCTAAGCGTGAGGACACAATTGCATGTATGGAAAGAGGGACAAAATTTTGCAGCCTGGAAGAGGGGGCATGTCTTTTACTGCGTAGAGGGTGGGTCTAGTGCTTTGTGAAGCATGCTGTTAAAAATAAGTGTTTTGGCTTAGGTGTTCATCCCACTACCTGTATGCAATAAAAAATGTCTTCAGAATAATAGTTTTCAAACATTATTGCAGTGACCAATTTCAACTTATTGCACACTGTGCCATCCATGTATTACGCAGTTATCCATATCTGCCCCTTTTATTTGTCCAGCCTCCATATGCCTGCCCCTTATTATATGTCCAGCCTCAATATATCTGCCCCTGTTTAGCTGTCCAGCCTCCATATGTCTGCCCCCTGTTTATATGTCCAGCCCCCATATGTCCTCCCCTTATTATATGTCCATCCATCCATATGTCTGCCCCCTTTTATATGTTCATCCTCCATATGTCTGCCCCTGTTTATATTTCCAGCCTCCATATATCTGCCCCCTGTTTATACAGTATGTCCAGCCTTCCATATGTCTGCCCCTGTTTATTTGTCCAGCCTCCATGTTGTTCTCTTACTTACCTTTGATGTCTCCTCCCTTCCTCTGCGGTGTCCCCTCTCTGTCTCTAGTGGTCAAATGGTGTGGTAGTACTGGTAATACTACTCCTGTAGGACCAAATCTGTTTTCTAGAATGGCAGTGACCAATTTGGTCCTACTGGGCTCCCGTAGGATTGTATTACCAGTACTGTTGTGCGATAAAGCTCTGCCACATATACAGCGGCACAGGCTAAAAAAAAACCCACCAAAAAAAACTTTATCCCGAGAGTCTAATCTTTCGTGACAAGTTGTAAAGCAGGTGGGACAGTCTCCCGAAAGCAGAATTATCCCACTGGAATCGGGACCGTTGGGAGGTATGATTTAAGGAAATTAAGTTTCCTAATGAAATCCACATTTGTTTTTTTATTCAACATCTTGTCATATCAAAGTTGCAGCAGTGGGTTAGATCTACATTCAGAGAAGAATCCAGTGCAGTAAAAGTATGAAGTATCGTTTGTTTGGGTGCTGGTCTGTCACCCTCTTGCTTTTGCTCTTCTTCTTCAGCTTTGGGCTGCCAAGTTAGCCCAGATGGACAGGTGAATTTGTGCATATTCTTCAAGCTCATTTACAGCGTTTAGGCTGCAGTGATAACCATCTTCTTTTTCAGAATTAATGGACAAAGGTGTGATTTTTATCACACTGAGAATTTACCAAAGAAAAATCACTCACTAGAGAGTTGGATCATTATGCACAATGGGCTGGATTCAGACCTTGTTAAGCATGGTTGCCGACTTTTTGCAGCTTCTCTCCGGGAGATTCCGGAGAGAAGCTTGCGCCGCATGCGGGGGGCGGGGGGCTTAATGACGCAATTTATGCCAATCGCGTCATTAGGCTCCGCCCCCTGGCTCATACGGCCCCGTTTTCACTTGAAATAGGGGTCGGGACGGGGCTTGATGCCGCAAATTGCGTCATCAAGTCCCTTCCTGTGCATAGCAACACTAGTATACTAGTGTTGCTAGGCAGGGGGCAGGACTTGAGGCCGTGGTTTCAGTAAAACCACGGTCCTCAAGTCACTTAAGATTTGCTGGCTCTCCTGGGATGCCCGAATTTCGGGAGTCTCCCGGACATTCCGGGAGAGTCGGCAACCCTGATATAAATGAGTGGCATGACTTGTATAATCATGTCTGCATAATATCTGTTATCTACCTGCCAGTACTGGAAATTCCTCTCGTCCCATGTGTCTAAATCATCAATATTTAGTGTCACTGATCGTTAATATTTGACTTGTTCACCGTGGTTCCATCTCCTCAGACGTTCAGTGAAACTATTCTGACAGACGCTAAAAATCATATACAGACATATGTTAAAATAGACCCTTCCCGACGTCTCGGTAGTATATGGATTAGAATGATTAAGAATACAAGCAGTGTAAAAACCAACGCATTTCAACCGGCCCTCCAGTCTTTCTCAAGGCTGTGTGATAACTGCTACTCACAACTCTTATAAATAGGAACATAGGGCCAATCCCCCTAATATGTATCAATTAACCATATAGGATATAAAATATAAAAAGTATACATATAGTGGGATGTGCAGAATATGAGAAAAACATGAATACGAAAAATTGTAGAAAAATCTAGTAAAAATGATATAAAATATGGGGACTAAGAAAGATTGTTATTTGCAACATGTTCCACCAATATACCATATGTAGTGCACCTCATCTTCAGAGTTGGATACATTCATTCAATAAGTCAGTAGATGAAAATATAAATAAATAAATAAATAAATAAATAAATATATGACTGAATACATACTGTAAATACATATGTATGAAATATGTAGTCATAATAATTAAAAAGGTTACTTAAGAATAATGGGCTGGATCCAGACCTTGTTAAGTGCATTAACTTAGTTACACCTGGGCTAAACCATGTTGAATTCAGGGGGAGTCAAGTTAATTGTATACTTTGCATGCAGGGATATATCTTTAAATTGCTTACTGCACACAGATACTGACCAGCTTTACTATCACACTGTTATTTAGACTTGGGATAGGAAACATCACCTCTAAACTCTAATACTGTTTGCAGCAGATGAAATATGACTCCCCTGAAATCAACAAGGTTTAGCCCAGGAGTAACTAAGTTCATGCACTTAACAAGGTCTGGATCCAGCCCAATGACTGAAGTTGGACAACTTTGTTTTATGGAGCTGGTTCCTTATGGACAATAAAACCAGTGTAGTCACCCTGGACCTGATCCAGAGTTCTTTGTCAGCGGATGTGCAAATCCGCTACTCTCACTGCGTGCGCCCTATCCACAGCTGGAAATTTTGCAGCTCTAGATAGAACATATAGAAAAAGTGCATTAATTTACATGCAAATGGCTGCATATAGGCAGAGGCTGTGACATGTACTTGCAGCAGCCTATACAGGTTTACATGTCTTTTATGTGTTTTCTTTAGTTCATAATCACATTAGAGCACTTTACAAAATACAGTGTAACATAGGGCCGTATTCAGAGATCCAATTTCTTGGCTAGTTCCGTGCATATTTTTACGTTCGGACCAACTGCGCCTGCGTAGTAACTTTATCTACGTAGTTAACGTAGACTATATGAGCGGAAGTGCCTTGCAGATGGACCTGTGAATTGTACGTTGGTACATACGGATGGACGGACGGATATGCAACGCAAAAATACGCACGGTAAAATTTGAATAAAAATGGGCGGGGGAGGCATTAAAATGAAGGAAAGTGGGCGCGACTATCATGAATCACAACGTGCTTCCTCTCTCTCTCTCTCTCTCTTGTCTCAGGTCACCCCGGTACTTAGCCAAGGTAATCCCGGGGTACCATACTTACCCGGACGCCCGGTGGTGTCCTAACAGACTATCATGAATCACAACGTACGGAGGACACATACACACAGGAATACACTCGGAAAGTTACAAGTGGTCTATGACGGTGGAAGTCTCCGACAGCACAGCCGAGAGAGGAGAGGGTCGTGCTTGTGAGGGGGTTTGGCCTTCACCGGCCATGCGTATAATTGAGATCCGATCGCCACACAGATCTCTGAATACGGTCCATAAAGTCTAATTGGAATAAGTGGCAATCCACAGCTTATCAGGCTTAAAAAAAAGAAAATTTATGGGCCTTATCCAGACTTAAGATTGTTCAGTTGCAGTACCTGCAACGATGGGCTGCTTTCAGAAATAGAGACAGCCGAAAGTTACTTTTTGGCTGTGTCTATTTCGAATAGGGAGCCATTTAAAAAAAATATTCATGAATGGATGAGTGTGCCGATCATTTTTCTGGGACCCACCGCAGACAGCTCCGTAGAGGTGAGTTACCTCTCCGGGGACATTTAGTGTTGGGGGGGGTTGGGGTTAGGCTCTTAGGAAGGGAGGGTTAGGGCCATAGAAGGGTTAGGGTCAGGCTGCAGGGAGGAGGGTCTTAGGGTTAGGCTATAGAGAAGGGAATATTAGGGTCAGGCTAGGGAGAAGGGAGGGTTAGGATTATGCTGCATGGAAGGGAGGGTTAGGGTCAAGCTGCGGGGAAGGGAGGGTTAGGGTAATGGAAGGGGAGGGTTAGAATTAAGGGAAGGGTTGGGGTAGTTTTTAGCCTTACCTTTCGGAGCACTGTGTTCGGTGCTCCAGGGATCAATTGCTATTCCTAAGCATAAGCAGTCGATATCCCAGCTAGTTCGAAACTGGCTGGGAGAGAATTACCCTATTGAAATAGGGCTGTTCTTAGTGGAAACCCACACCCAAGATTGTTTTACATACGCAAGTGTACCTAAGTTACGCACTACTAAGGATAAGGCAGTCCCCCTGGCACTCTCCTTGCACACACGTAACTTAACTGACCTACAGAATGCTGCCTTAACATTTCCAACTGCATCTCTGGTCATACATATCATCTTGTTGTAACTGCCTAACCCAACCCATACTGTTACATGTAAATGCCTTCCCCTACCCACAATACGTATATTCGGCCATGCGTATCGATGTCACGTCCTATCAGATTTCTGATCATACGTAAATAAGTTACATACTATCAGAGTTACGATGTGTAACATCTGGCGCATACAAATGTGTAAATCGGCTTTTGTTATTAAGTCTGGATCGGGCCCCATGATTTAATTGTAAAAAAGTGTTTTAAAATATAAATTATGGTTCAATTTAATGATTCTGGGCCTGATTCATACTTAAGAAGGTGCTTAAAATAAGAGAGGAAAGTCACTTTTGGGCTAAACCATGTTGATTGCTGGGGAGTCATGAGTTGAGAGGTGATGTTTCCTATCCCAAGTTTAAAAAACAGTATAATAGTAAAGCTGGTCAGTATCTGTGTACAATAAGCAATTCAAAGACATATCCCTGCATGCAAAGAATACAATTTACTTGGCTCCCACTGAAATCTGCATGGTTTAGCCCAGGAGTGACTTTCCTCTATTATTTTAAGCACTTTCTTAAGTCTGAATCAGACCCTCTGTTTTAAAAGTGTAGGGATGATTTTTAACCTAAAAAAGGGACATTAATTTTAGACCAGCTCGGAACCGATGAAAAGTTTAGGTTTAAGTGCAGGGAATCTACCCTGATACCGCACTCACAGTAGCACTGCACCGCTCCCTATCTCATGTAAATATAGTGGAACTTCCGGTTTCACTAGCGCAGAGCGCTTGAACGCGGACACAGGCAGAAGGGGCAGCAATATGCCAATCTTACTGTACTTGCTCCCATTCTGAGCATGCACAGGGCTCATTACTGCTGTGTTTCCAGTTAAAACATAGTTGGCTCAGGTCCCTTGAGCTAATTTCTCGTAGAATAGTGACAGCAGTAGCACTGTGTCTTATCAATAATACATGATACTTGGGGTATTTCTATATGCATAGAACATAAGGTCTCATAAGCTACCTTACTGACAACTCTCTCCTGGACCCCCTCCAATCTGGTTTCCAGCCCCTCCATTGCACTGACCTTATCAAAGTGACCAATGATCTGTTATCTGCCAAATCAAAGGGCCACTACTCCATCCTCATCCTTCTTGATCTGTCAACTGCTTTTGACACCGTTGACCATCCTCTTCTGCTTCAAACCCTCTGCTTTTTTGGTCTCACTGACATTGCTCTCTCCTGATTTTCCTCCTATCTCTCTGACCGCACCTTCTCTGTTTCCACCCCTAGCTCATCCTCCTCCCCCTCTCCGCTCCCTGTTGGTGTCCCCCAGGGCTCTGTCCTTGGCCCGCTCCTCTTCTCCATCTTCACCTCCTCGTTGGGTAACCTCATCAGCACCTTTGGTTTCAACTACCACCTCTATGCTGATGATAGTCAAATTTACATTTACCTCTCCTCCCCTGACCTCAACCCCTCTCTTCTGTCTAAGATTTCCACATGGATGGCCAAACACTTCCTCAAGCTGAATATTGACAAAACGGAAATTATTGTTTTTCCTCCCCCTAGGATTTCCTCCCCGCCCTCCATCACGATATGCATTGGTGATATCTCTGTCTCCTCATCCCCTCAAGTTCCTTGCCTAGGTGTTACACTTGAGTTCTCACTTTCCATTATACCACACATCCGTGCCCTCTCTCATTCTTGTCGTTTCCACCTATACAACATTGAACTCATCCGTCCCATCCTCACCAATGAAGCCACTAAAACCCTCATCCATTCTTTAGCCATATCACGCCTCGACTACTGTAACCTCCTCCTTATAGGTCTCCCGCTCAACCGTCTTGCCCCCCTTCAATCTATACTCAATGCTGCTTCCAGGATCATATTCCTCTCACGCCGCTCTACCTCGACCTCTCCTTTATATCAAACCCTCCACTGGCTTCCTGTCCGCTTCAGACCTCTTTTTATACTCCTTACCATGACCTCTAAGGCCATCTCCTCATCCACTGCTCTCTACCTCTCTTCCCTCATCAACATGTACACCCCTTCCCGCCCTTCTGCTAACCAGCGCTGTCTGACCTCTTTACTGATCACCACATCTCACACCCGTATCCAGGATTTCTGCCATACTGCACCTCTGCACTGGCCTCCCTTCTTTAGTCAGACTCTCCCCCACATTGCAGGTCTTCAAGCATTCACGCAAAACGCACCTGTTCAGGCTGCCCTACCCCTCCTTCACTTAACATCCTCACTTAACATTCTCACAGCATCCTTCATCTATCCCTTCTATTACTTTCCTCTTTTCTCCGCTCACACCAGCAGTCCACTTCCTTCCCCCTCCTTATGTCTTCTGTAAGTTCTTCCCTCCCACATTGTGTGTTAGCTCGCGTGAGCAGGGCCCTCCATCCTAGTGTTGTTCTTTCCTCCACCACTCCCCCCTCACTTTGTACTACTCTGTTACCCTTTTACCCCATCCCCACCTGGTGGCCCCCTCTCAAGCTTTCACTGCGCTTATCCCCTGCTTCCTGATCTTCCAAGCTTGACACCTCACATTTTGCCTTGCGTTCTGTGCTGCTTCACTTATTGTATTTTTGTGATATTTTTATTTTCATATTGTATTTAATATGTACTATGCTGTCCATTCCTACCCTGTATGTCTGTACTGTATTTTGTTGTATTTTGTACGGCGCTGCGGACACCTTGTGGCGCCTTATAAATAAACGATAATAATAATAACATAACTGCAGTTAGATATTAGGAAAAGCATATTACAAGGTCTTCTGCAGAGCTACAGCCATTGCTCACAACAGACCCTTTCAACACCTTTGACTCTCCCTTTCTTTTCCATGCAGCCAGGTTGTGTTGCATCTGCTTTTTGGTCGAAATGCAATACGCTCTATCCAGATTTCTGACAAACAGTGGGGCCAGGTCTAATGTAACAACATAGTGCAGGTTGATTGTGTTTGGGAGTAGAGACACAGGCACACAGTACACATACATGATTTGTTTTCACTGGAAACAAAGTAAGAATACACAATCTAAGAGCTCAAAGTGTATTGCTTGTGTTCATTTTAAATTGCCCTCTTGCATTTCAAGTTGTTTTTCAATATTTAATTTTTATTACAAATATTAAAATAAAAGGTATTAAGAAGATTCCGTAGCAAAGAATGTTTGGAGTTTTTATTTACTCTTGAAGTCTTGTACCACTATATGCCTCTAGATGGCAGACTTTACTGTGCTAGGCACCTCTAGAAAGATAATTTCATTACAATCAGGCTGAAAGAACCATAAAATGCTCTGCACATCACATTGTAGTTTTTTAGTGTCAGTCCTGGCAAGCAGCCCATTGCAGTACACCATACACTATATGATAATCAGAGAAGTGCTGTCAATTTTAAAATCTGAGGCTAAACTCATCTTGTTTCACAAGCAATGTGGGATTGGTTTTACCCATGCATGAGTTGTATGCAAGTTAGTAATTAATGTAAATTGTAAAGTTGATAAGTAATGACCACTGTAAAATACAGAGGACAGTCGGGTGATTGTGCAATTACTGTATTTAATAGAAAGCGGTCCTCGTGAGTACAGAACATGGCTAGGCTATTGGACTACTATGGGTTAGGTTATTGGACTTAGGACTCTATTTACAAAAGTGTGATGACTTCGTTTCAATGAGAGAGACGGATTTTAGGTGGAAACAATCCTTATCTCATAAAAACAACGTTTTTCTTAATTAAAATGCTATGATCGCCATGGTTTCCATTATCATTAGCAAGGGCACACACTATATAGTAGGCTTTGGAGGAGGATGTCAGTCCCTGACATTCATCATTATGCACTGCAGTGGGAGGCCTGGAGATCTGCAGTGTGCGGAGGCCTATTTTCAGATTGAGGCCTGGGACTGTAGTCCCATTAGCCCCAATGTTAATCTGGCCCTGTCCATGGCTCTCTCTGTCCCGGTGCATACTCAGGGTATTTGACTTTTGGGACTTGAAAGTCCCAAAAGATAACCACTGCGCATGTCCTGGACTTCATCTCTGGGACTTAAGAGAGAGAGACCGAACAGCGAAAGTCCCACAGACCATCATGGGACCTCGCTGGAGGGGTAAGTATTAATAAATGTACCCATCCATGTTTTTCTTCATTAGCGCTCACAGCGCTAATAATAGTAAATGGACCCCTTAATGTATTTTTTTTTCAAGTCCGTTTCAGGTCCATAATACTATGAAGAAAATTTAATAGGGATCATTTCAGTGAAGATCGTGTGTACACATTGAAGTTTCCTATAGACATTGGGATATCGTTGATCATGTAAAAAATCCCGGAATGTCTGGGAGTCTCTCGAAATTCGGGCAGCTCTCCTGGTATCCTAGGAGAGCCTGCAAATCCCCCACAGAGGGCTTTAGGCTTGTGGTTTTATGAAAATCATGGCCTCAAGTCCTGCCCCCTTGCCTAGCAACACTAGTATCTTAGTGTTGCTAAGGGACAGGGAGGGACTTGATGAGGCAAATTGCGTCACCAAGCCCCCCCCATCCCTATTAAAACTAAAAGGGGGTAATTAATAGTCAAGAGGTGGGGCTTAATGACACAATTTGCATAAATCATGTCAGTAAGCCCCAGCCCCTGCATGCATCTATTGCTTACCTCCAGGATCTCCAGGAGGGAAACTTTTAAAAGTCGGCAACCCTGGTTAGTTGTCAGATAACCCTCAGGTGTGTAACCAGCTTTATTTTGCTCTGGTGTCAGTTTAATGACAATAGACAGGATCCAGATCCCTGCTTCTGCTGCACTCAGTGTACACCACTTCTCTCACGTGTACAGACTTTCGATAGCAGGATCCTCCCTTAAGATATCAGTGCCGCTCCCCGTAAAATGAAGATGACTCAGAAATCTGGATAAGGTGTAGGGACATAAACACACCCTTACTGTAACATTTACATAGATTCTCCCATCCCGCGTATCGCTCGCCATACGCTTTCCAAATACCTCAGAGGACAGTCTTTGTCTACAACTATTCTGCACTCTTTGGGGCTGATCCAGAGCTACGTCTGCCGTAGTTAATACGGCGGGGCTTAGGCGCAAGATCGGCTGAAAAGCCGATCTACACATGCGCTGGGCAGATGTTGCCCGGCGTAACTACGGCAACGCCCGATCATGGAATGGGTGTCCATAGCTTCAACGTAGTAACGCTGGAGGGGGCGTCCCCCAGCGTTACTACGCCAAGGTTAATGCAGGGAGGGGGGGGGGGGTAATGAGGCTGGGAGGGCGGCGTTATCGTACTAATGCCGCCGTCCCTGCGTATTTACAGGCCCTTACGCCTGCTGAAGTTAGGGTAGGTTTCAGCCGGCGTAAGGGAGTGTAAATACGATAGGGCAGGGGGAGTGTTCAGGGGGAGACCCACGATGTAATGCTGAGCGTTAGTACGCTCAGCGCTACATCGTAGGTCTGGATCAGGCCCTTTAACTCCTTTATGTATTGTCAGAGGATGATAAACATTTTCAATTTCTGTATACACAAAAATTGTTCAGTCCAAATACCGTTATTTCATTTTTATAAACCTAAAAAGCAAAAGAAATTGCATATATAATCAAGGCTATATTTTGTGTTTACAATTATTGTTACTGTTTATGGCTTATTAGATGGCATTGAACATTTGTATTTTTCAATTACTTTGTGTGCCGTTCTCAGCAGTATTTAGCCTGTCTGTTGCAGATGATTTCAACACCACATTTTTATTAAAACGTCTTTTTAAATTACTCCTTAGTAAATGTGTATTTGATGAATTGTAGCCTTCCTGAATGTGCAGTGTGCTGACTTCCAGTGTATCCGAGAGTTTATACACAGTGCTTCC
>WWET01000034.1:281022-309439 GCA_011038615.1 Limnodynastes dumerilii
TTTTAGCTAGTAGGGGCATAAGTTTGTGTTTTGTGCCACAGGATGACAGGGCTTGTGGTTCTCCAAGCGCCAGCATGCCCTGCCATCCTTGGGCATGCTGATGCTTGTAGCACTACAAGCATCATCTTGCCCTGCCGCGTTAAGCCACTAAAACCCGGGAAATTTAGTGGAGATGTGAAAGGGTCAGACCCAGGAATTTCCCGGCTTTTTGTGGTCTTAAAAAGTGCCTATTTTTTTTCCCCCGGAAAAACCCGGGTTGAAAAACCCTGGTTTTTCAACATTGGTGATGTGAAAGCAGTATTAGAATCACTTCAGTACAAATGATCCTATTCTTTTTATATATGGAATCAATGGCTTACAAACTGCTTTCTTCATCCACTTCTGGTCACTCCTGATGCTGTGCCTATTATTATTAATAATAATAATAATAAAAATAATAATAATAATAATAATAATGTATTTGATGGCCTTAGTCATTGGAATCTATTATATCAGCAAAAATCATTAACTTTTTCCTATGCAGTGAAAAGATTAAATTGTGTTCTAACTTTAGATAAATCTTATTCATTTAGATAAAGGTACTGTGAGTCCTATAGCAAATGTTGCTGTCTGAAGGGTTGGAATCTTAATGTGACGTTCACTTTTATGTTTTCTTATGTAACAACCCATATTTTTGTAGTCTGTACTTAGGCTGCAAATTTTGTATTTATAAAAAAAAACCAGACCAGTTGAATGTATATATTTATTATTTATGAACCAGTTTTTATATAGCTCCATTATATAATATCATGCTTTACTATGTTAACAATCATTTTTAAACAAAACTTATTAATAAGTAACAAACAGATTAGTTGGATAAGAGAGTCCTGCTTGCATGCTTACACTCTACAGAACATTGGGGATTTATACAAAAGAGCAAAAGCTATATACTGTATCACACAATGGAACAGCCAGGGTGTATGGTAAAAGTGTTCAGTGCTCTGTATGACTCAGCCACACAGCAGTGCTAGGATCAAAGCTGAGGGTAATCTGAGTATGGAAAGAGAAAGGGTTTAAGTTTGTGTTAATTATGTAACAGAAAAGAAAACTGGATAGCAAAGTAACAGTAAATAAGGTAGACAAATGCTAAGAAATAGGTTGAGGTATTTGGTAAGCTTGGTAAGGTGAGTTTTAAGGGAACACTTGAAAGTTTGGAGAGTAGAGAAGAGTCTTAATTGACGAGTAAGGTTATTCCAGAGAGTTGGTGCAACCCGGGAGAAGTCCTGTAGCTAGGAATCAGAGCATTTGTTTAGTGTCAAGAACAGTTGTATGTCCTGTGAAGATCTGTAGAGTTAGCTCAGATATATCTTGAATTGAGTGAGGATATGTATGAGGGTGCAGGTTTGTTGATGGCTATGTAGGTTAGAAAAAGGCCTTTGTATTTGATTCTGTAAAATGCAGGTAACTCAGCATACCATAGCTTATCATAGTTTGTCATGTGTGAATGGGTGGTTGTTCTGTTTATGTGCAGGATCGGGAGGGGAAGTCATTGGCTCACCCATTTCAAATCCTGTTGGTGCCATTGCTTAAGTATCCAGTACACAGGAATTTATAAATATAGGACCGGATTAAACTGCGGCTTCTTAAGTGCGGTCCTTTAGGAAATGACCTACTACGCATGTGTACTAAGGGGTATATTTACAAAAGGCGATTTTTTTCCAACAAATTCAATTCGTTGGATGTCGCCGCAATTTAAAGGCGATTTGAAGCGTGAATTCAACGAATTCACTAAGCTTCGAGTTGCCTGCAAATTTTTTAAACACTCGCGAGATGCGGCGATTTTGCAAGGGGTTTTGTCCTTGAAAAATTTGCTGTCGCTCGCTGTGTTCAAAAAAAAAAAGTGCAGCATGCTTGAAAGCCTTAGCCATGCTGTGCTGATAGAACTACAAGGCTAAGCATTGCTTAGCCTTGTAGTAATATCAGCGACAGCATGGTAAGACTTCTAAACATGCTGCGCTGTGTGTGGTGCGTGTAAAAAAAAAATATATAGTCAGCACAAAACATACAGTTATACATTACAAAAAGTGTGTATGTAAAATAAACATTTTCCCTAACTAATAAATCCCCCTAATGTGTGCAGTTACCTCCGGTGGCCACTGTGTCCTATACTAAATGTATCGCAATGTACTGTGTGGTGTAAAAAAATAATAAAAGCTTTTGTCACTCACCGTTTGCTGTCATCACTCTTGTGAAGATTTGCTTGATGAGTTGAATCTTCTCCAGTTGCTTGGAGACTTTCCTCCGGTTGATAGAAGTGGCATCCCCGGTGTTCTGTTCCACTCCTCGGCCTCTTCGGTACTTGACACGCGGACAGGCTCCTGCTTCTTCTTCTGTGGTGCTCCTACTGACCATTCGGTCGCTAGGAGGCAGCCTTTTATATTAATGTTGACTTCAGAAACACTAGAGCCCCTAGTGTAACTGACATCATCAGTTACACTAGGGGTAGATCCAGAACTACGTCCGTCTTCCATAGACGGACGTAATTCAATGAACAATAGCTACTCTTTTAGACCGCATATTCGCAATCTACATATCGAAACGATATGCAGATTACGTACAATAACTACTACGCATGCGCAGTAGCTATTGTTCACTGAATTACGTCCGTCTATGGAAGACAGACGTAGATCTGGATCCGGCCCTAAGGTGTAGTGTATCTGTTCAGTTTTAATCAGTAGGGACATGCAGAGTATCCCCGTCATGGCAAAATTCCTTGTTTTTATTTGCATTTATCTTAATCTTGTGGGGTTCATACTCTACCAATATTTACAGTGCAAAGGTGATAACTCAATTTAGGAACATCATTGGATTGATCTAGACCAGGGGTTCTCAACCAGTAGTACTAGTACCATTGGTGGTAATCGGACCACTGTCTGCTGATACTCAGGACAACTGGGCAAGCTTGTCTAGAGGTAGCAGATGTACTTTTAATTTAACTAGGTTTGGTACTATAATCCATTCAGCTCTTTAGATGCTTAAAGTATCATAAAGTATATAGGGGTCTAAATGGATGATATAGAAAATATACTTTAAAAGCACTGCAAAATATGTAAGGAAAAATAAAAAAACATATATTTTTGTACAAGATCTGCAACAAAACTGGGACTCCCTGAAAAAAGTCTGAAAACCACTAATCAGAATTACTTTTTGCTCTTTACTGACAAGAATAAATGTAGGTACCAGTTACCTTATAATATTATCACTGTTTAATTACATTATGAACTGTTGTTTTAAATACACATGTAGAATGAATATTGACTCTATAAATAGCTGCTAAACTGCTACCTTTCTTGTAAATATTATTTCCAGTGCCACCATTTATAATACAAATGTAATCTCTCATTCAATCTGCAGATATGCAGCCTCATGAGGGGAGGAATTGCTGAGAGAGGAGGAGTAAGAGTTGGACATCGCATCATTGAGATCAATGGACAAAGTGTGGTGGCCACAGCTCATGAGAAGATTGTCCAGGCACTCTCCAATTCAGTAGGGGAGGTAAGGATGTTCTCTTATGTGCTTTTCTAGCATTAAAAACACGATGAATGCTTATTAGTCATGTTACTAAGTATACAATAAGATAGATATAATGTAATATATATATATATATATATATATATATATATATATATATATATATCGGTATATATAAATATTTGTAAAATATAAATATTCTGTCAAGACTCCGCCTAAAAGTAAATTACATCCAAGTGTTATTCTTTTGGGAAGATGCCCAGATTGCTTGGAGGAAATTGCCTGTAGTACAATGATGTCAATGATGTCTCTTTTTGTCCTCACATATAGCTAGGAAAAAAGACAGACCATAGTGCAATACATTTTTTCAAAACTTTACCTTCGCAATCATAATGAATGGCATGCATACAAAAAGATAGCAATATAAAAGCATATCACAAATAAAAGCTAACCTGTAGGGTTCCTTATGGATGTAGCGGCTCCTATTACCCACGTCTGATCCACTCAAAGCATCTGGTAGAAAAAGGGGTATTTTATCCTATAGTCGGATTCTTGCACAATGTCCTTTAAACACAATCCCACAATGCACCGGCAGACCCCACAGGAAGCTGCACCCTGATCAGATATCAGTTAGATAGCCTATCTACCTAACTAGTGTGTTAATACACTGTTTTTGTGCTGTAATTTCCTTTTTGCTCTTCATATATATTATTGCTTTCACAATTTTCTGAAAGCTTTCTCTGGTGTAAAGAATAATACATCCCGGGCACACAGTGTCTATTGATAATGTACCCATAATGCAATCACAAATGCCTATTTTTATTAGAGGGATCACCAGACACACGGATTAATTGTCCTGTGGAATGAATGGAGACGTTTTGTGCTAAAGAAGTTGTTCTCCCTGGCCCTGATAACCCGTACATGGGTGCATTGTGATATCCAAAGCTTTGAACATTTCATTTTAGATTAAATTAAAAGCTATGAGGAAGAAAGGATTTTAGATTTCTTTTATTTATGTATGAAGCTATTACTATTTTCCTGTCTTTTATGTTCACATGTGATAAGATGTCATTTTGCATTTTTGTGCAGACGTACATATTTTCTATGAATTCAGTAGATGGCATGGTAGTTCCATTTGTATGATTTACTGACAAGGAAACAAAGAGAATAAAGATATAATTGTTAGTAAAACAGCCTGGCACAGAGTAGGTATTCTTAGATAGCAATATCACTGCTAGTGGTGCCCCAGGTAATTCAGTATCTTACAGTGTCACTAAAGGCCTTCTTTACTTACACAACATAAATATTGCCATACATCACAGATGACAATTCAATTTCTCTACACCTAAAATGTTATACTGATAGAAATTTCCTTCCTTTTACTCATATTCCATGTTATTGTAATCTTTCAAAACACTGCACAATCTAAACATGATGAAACTGATAAATTACCAGCTTTAAAATTAAAGCAAATAGTACAAATAATGATACTGGGCTGGATCCAGACTTAAGTAAGTGCTTGAAATTAGTTACTCCTGGGCTAAACCATGTTGATTGCAGGGGAGTCATGTTTCATCTGTTGCAAACAGTATTAGAGTTGAGAGGTGATGTTTCTTATCCCAAGTCTAAATAACAGTGTGATAGTAAAGCTGGTCAGTATCTGTGTGCAGTAAGCAATTCAAAGGTATATCCCTGCATGCAAAGAATACAATTAACTTGACTCCCCCTGCAATCAACATGGTTTAGCCCAGGAGTAACTAATTTCAAGCACTTACTTAAGTCTGGATCCAGCCCACTATTATCAGTGTATTATAATAATATTTCATTAAGTATGTCTCACTGCCTAAACATTAAAACTTAGGTTTTTGAGATATATTCTTGCAATATTTATCATAGTTGCGGGCGGTTGTCAGTCCCCGGTTAGAATGTCTGATTTCCGAAATAGGGACATCCGAAAGTTCCTTTTCAGATGTCCCTATTTCAAATACCTCTTCAGTTCAGAATTTTTTTTCAGAATGGGTGAGTATGCCGATCTACACATTCACCCATGCCGCCACTACTGCAGAACCCGGATCACGGGAAAGGTGAGTAACCTCTCCAGGGTTAGAGTCAGGCTGCGGGAAAGGGACGCTTAGGGTCATTCTGCGGGAGATGGTGGGTTAGGGTCAGGCTGCGGGAGATGGTGGGTTAGGGTCAGGCTGCGGGAGATGGTGGGTTAGGGTCAGGCTGCAGGGAAGGGAGGGTTAGGGCTAGGGTAATGGAAGGGGAGGGTTAGAATTAGGGAAGGGTTGGAGTAGTTTACAGTCTTACCTTTCGGAGTCTCGTGCTCGGTTCTCCGTGGATCAATTGCTATGCCTCATCGAGAAAACGACTCCATCGAAATAGTGCCGTTCTTTCCGGGGACCCACATCCGTTGCGGGTAGCAACAATCTTTTCCCCCAGTTTCCTCTCTATACTTTGTGCCTTCTTAGTCCAGCTCTTGTTCTCTTTTATGCCTTTCTGTTCCCTGTGGATAAAACCTGCAGCACTGGGTGATACTAGTTTGTTCATGAAATGGAGATTGAACTTGATCTTACTTTTGCCTGGAGCAGTTGATTTCCGACATGTAAATTCCTCCATGCAGTGCAGGGAAATCACAAAATGCCAGAAGCAAATCTGACATCAGAGGACATTATGTTGCACATTAAACTCAAGTACAACATGGGGATGGGTGTAAGATTTAACAATCATAACACTATTTTCCTGAGAGATTTCCAGCTAACTTTCAAACTCAGCTGTCACACAAAAGTCACTGATTTCTGTAGTTTACTTGCTATAGCCACATATTACAAGATGTACCCATTGTCTGACGTAACGCTCAGGGGACATTGTATATTACCACACACTACCCATAATTGGGACTATCTTCCCAGTGTCCTACACTGATCCATATAGGATTATTTTGCCCATGTGGTTGTGAACCATTTTGTCCACTTTCGGCAGAGCAATCTGTAGCATAATAATACATCATTATTTGAACTGGTCAGCTGAAAATCAGCTAATACCGCTTTTACCTCTCTACCCCAGCAATAAGCCGGCTTTTTCAACCTGGCTTATTGCCATGTTATTCGCCGGGTTTTTATCAAAAACCCTTGATAAGTTTAGCAGGGTAGACCCAGGAATTCTGGGTCCCGGGTCTACCCTGACGTTGTGAAGGCGCTGCACGTGGCTCCCGGGGAGAAATCTGTGTACTATTGCATAGCAACAATGAACAAATCTATCCAATCAGGTGTATTAGGTGAGACTCGGGTTGCAAAAACACCTCTCACATCACCACTTACCGGGGTCAGACATGGGAAAATCCCGTCTTTTTCATTAGACCCAGCACCAGGACCCCGGTATCTTCAGATCACCACCAAAAACCTTGGTTCCTGGGTTTTTGGCAAAAAGCCCAGGTTTTTAGTGGTTCTCTGAAAGGGTTATCATTGTCCCAATTATTGTATAGGGTGTGATAAGTTTAATTATTATTTAATACCTCTTTGTGTTTCTTTTGATAGAGTTTTAACAATTGCTGTCTATTTCTTGAGACCTTGCTTTCTCATTACATGTGTGGCTTCATTTAAAACTGAGATGAAATTCAATGTGCAGCTTTTAGAAGGGCAGAGGCCATTTTAATACATGTCCATCACTGCTTTTGACAGCATGGCACTACAGTATGCTCAGTGATGGCAATTTAGAAGATTCAAGGATCGATTCTTCTAAGGGTCATTCTATAAAGATTATTAAACAGTAACCAATTTTTATAGATCTTCTCGAGAGATGTGACTCTTTCAATTATGGATCATTCCCTGAGATGTATTGATTTTGGTCTTGAATTTTTAGTACAAGTTGAAGTCCACAAAACTCAAATTATTATAGTCTAACTATATAGGGATTTCTCAAAACTATCTCAAAGGAAGTTGGCTGAAAATATAACCAATCTTTAGTTCAGGTTGGTGGGAAGAGTTCATAGCTCACATTTTACAAAGCAAATATTACTACACACCAAACACATTTAATTTGTAAATAATAGTCACTTATTGTATTTCCTGTGTCCTTCACTTCACCAAAATGGCGGCACAGGAGTTATTGGTGGTCAACAGTAACAGTTGTTGTGATATGAGGTGTAGTAGTATAACAACCACAACAACATAAAAAAGTGCTAGAGTAATATTTTATTTATTTGAAACCACAGCAATAAAAAAATCCATAGTTAATCAATCTTCACCATTCAGTAGCAATGAGGTAGAAAGAGACCAGCATTAGATGACATTATTGGACATTTTTTATCTATCATTACAGTTAAAACAATTTACTGGAGAAAAAGACTGTGTACAGATTTAGTACAGACACAATCCAGAGGGCGTTCACCTACCTAATCTTATGGCCTTATGGAGGATTTTATTTATAGTGCAAACAAATGTATGATGTGTGTATTAAAAAGGCAATTGAAAGATAATTTCTGCCAACACTATCTATAAGAGAAAGAGACAGAAAGAATGAATGTAGAGTGTTCAGCAACAGCTGGCAAGCTGAATACTTCCCACTTCAAATGTAAAAGCTTTTCTTCTTCTTTGTGCCACAGATCCATATGAAGACCATGCCAGCAGCGATGTTCCGGCTTCTCACTGGACAAGAAACACCTCTGTACATCTAACAATGAGTAGCCATAAGATGAAGTGCATTTTAAACCCAGGTCTATATACATCTACATATCGAAAGGGACACTGGGCAGACATTTTGTATTTGAAACAAAAGAGCAGCAAATATCAATGGACAGATGTTTTTGCCTTTTCTTTTCTTTTCTTGCTTCTTTCTTTTGCCAAAGGCGATACAAGTGACAAGCAAGTTCATTACCAACCAGGACAATTTGTAAATCATAAAGTCAGACATTCCGTACTGTTTACTCTTCATGACTAGTAAAGAGGATATTTATTTGTTATTGTACATGTAGTGTTAAGGTGTATGTGCTTTATGTTTCATTGGTAAGTGTGTGAACATTGGGCTGAAGGAAGAAACAATAGAGGGACAAAAGGTTGTGTAAGTCAGTGAAATCAACTCCAGGCTTTGATCATGTGCAAATGCAATGCTATGGTGGCCATATTAAACAATGACTTTATTACCACTGTCTGTAATGTCTGCGCTATCATTTTTAAAGGATTGTGCCCAGGTCATTTGTGTTTTTTGCTGTTTGTTAAACTGTCCCACCAATCTTCTTGACCTCTCATACAAAGGTACATGGACTCCAGGACTTACTAGAACAGCATAAATCATTACATGTAGTGATCGTACTTTCAAAAAAAGAAACACTTAATTGATTAATGTTGTTCTGTAGCATTCATTACCCAGACACCAGTAAGTACTTTATACAGCAGTGAAATGGTACTTATACCAAGCTAAACACATTTTATTTTAAAGCAGTGAACTTGAAAGAGAATGTCATTTTTACACAAAGCTCTCTCTCTGTCTGTGACCAGCAATAAGAGGAATCTTGATAATTACCATTGTTGTAATTTTTCCTCTTTAAGATGTTAGATGTCATGTGACTACCATAGCAAGTGCAATCTCATGAAATGCTGTATTGAGAAGAAAGACTTTGTAATACCCCTCTGAGCTTTATGTGTGCTGTAAAATGATGCTCCCCAACACCCTTCTTTCCATGCAAGTGCATAACATGATGAGAGTCTGATTCTGGGAGTGTCTCTGGCCACCATAAATGCAAGAAATGATGATATACAGACTAGATAAGAAAATAGTCACACGTAACAGTTCCTACAGTTCCTATTATAAGGAAAAACAACCCTTCTATGCAGGATTGGATTTTTTTTTGTTTGTTTAATTTCAATGTTGGGCTCAATATGTGACAATATTGTTTTACTTTTAACTAAACACCTAAAATATTTACAATAACATGTAAGCTTTAGAAAAGATAATGCTCTATGATTATCATAGGGAAACCATTTACCATATTACAACTTATAAAGCCCAGGTTGTATTCTCTAAGTAAGAATTTTATAGTCCAATGAGAGGTCTTGTTTTCCTAATGTAATAAAAACAATCTGCCTTAAGCATTACTGATTGCCGTTTATCCCAGAATGACTCTTTTTAGGATTTTTCACTAATATAAATGAAAACACAAAGCTACATCAAACCTATCATCTAAGACAGTCAGAAAAATGCCAACTTTTGACACAATGATATGGGCAGCATAATTATCTCTCAAATACATTGTATTAAACCAAAGAACTGTCAGGTGCTCAAATACATAATAAGTCACATCAATTCAACAGTGAATTAATACATATAGGGCCAGATCCAGACCACCGCCCGCTAGCGTATTTACACCTGCCGTAGTCATAAAAACGCTGTCTTGCATGTTCTGCGCATGTGCGCGGCAGATGTTACGACCAGAAACTCTGAAAGTTTTTATGAGCCTACTATCACCAGTGTAACTACAGGCGAAGGGGCGTGCCAGCCATACGACACCCATAATTACACTTGGGAGGCGGGACGAGGCATTTAAATCGTACAGTATGGGTGTGCTTAGACGCGTAAGTACATGCAGCCATTACGGCCGACAGGAGTTAAGGCAGGGTTTGGAAAGCGTAAGACAGCAAAAATACGTACGGCTGAGGGGAGTGTCTAGGACAGTGCATAGTAATTACGAAAGCGTAAATACGCTACGTGTTGAAACGTAAACCGAACGTAGGTCTGGATCCGGCCCTTAGTTGCTTTTCTTACTGTACTGGATAGTAAAATTTAAGCCTCATATCATATTGATGAACCCTGAAGCTGTATAACATAAGGGAGCCAAATCCATATTAAATGATTTGGACCAATACTGAGGGGGAGCGTTATTGAAGCTTTTATTGGAAATATGGAGGTGTTGCTCATGAGATTTTAGATGGTACTACATAAATTACAGCTAGAGGGGCCGTTTCAGAGCTATCCTAAGCTCAACATGTGTTAGCACAGCGTACAGGCAGAATGGGAGCAGACCCGCCTGTGTCCGCTTCTGTGTGCTCTGCTCTGGATTATCGGGGTGATCAACTCTATTGAAATGAGAAAGTGGGACTTTTAGTGCAGCTGTGAGGGCAGCAGCACCCCATGGCTCCTGTGCTTACTCCTAAAACCCTGCACCAGCTCAGGGCTGCTGTAAGTGTAAACCAGAGATTTTCATTAAATGCCCCTATTTTAGTTATAACACATTCCAAATATGAAACTGTTACATTTCAGAAGAAAACATGATTACACTAAACTATTTATTTATTTATTTTACTCTGAATTGCAGCTTATTACCACACATTTTGCTTTGGAAGGTTTAAAATATAGAGCTAGATCCAGACTTATGATACAGCACCTACACGTGTGCTGCTAATAAAAATGAGCGGTTTCCTATTCTAGGCCCTGATTCAGGTTTATGTACGTAAGGTGACAAGTAACATGCACACGCCAGGTGTTACGAGCTGTAACTGCTTCCGTACGGAAGTTCTGTGGAAGGGGCCAGGGATGTTTTAAGAAGTGAGGGGGCCCTTGAGCAGGATTTGTACATGCCCCCCCCTGCTTACCTGAGACAGGACTGTCCCAATTTGCGGACCTCATAAGGGGTAGGGGCCTACCTGCACTGTAAGCCACGCCCCTTTTTGGCCTGTGAATAGGGACAGTCCCACCACAGGGGAAGGTGGGCTCATTCAGCATCTATTTCTTACCTCCGGAAGATCTTAGAGGGAAGAAATAGATGCCGAATGGCCCCCCTTCCCCTGCCAACCCTGGGTGCAGGGTAATTACCACAGGGCCCCCTTTACTGCACACCTTGCACCCATTATAGATATGTCTATGGAAGGGGCCAGCCCTTCACTTCAGACAGGCAGGAATAGGCATGGTAATGATGGGCCGGGCGCGAAGAGCCTCAGTTCCACAATGATCTGCGTCCACATGGAGTGCAGAGAATTTAAATTAGGGTTCTGGTCACGTAAGTGGAGTGATAGAGGTGTGCACGGAAGTCGCACTGAGATCTCAATCAGACACTAGATCGGAAGTCTTGATTTGGTCCATAGATATACATTTTTTAGTTCTTCTTTTCTTAAAAATATTATATTTATTTTATGTCATAATTCTTAAAATGATACAAATTAAAAGTAATGATCAAAATTGTTTTTGAAACATGCAGACTTGTACAGCTCTCAGCCTATCTGCCTATATTCATGTGTTTCTTGTTTCAAGGCATTTTCTTTGCTGCTGTTGCTAGATAGCGTGCACAGCATGTTCAACAGCAGGTCTGCGCTTCCACTGCACAAAAACTGCGCCTCAAAGTCTTACTCATTTCTGTGGGCAACATTTAGATGCTTTATTACATATAAAAATCTAAATCATACTGTATTCAGCATATTAAATACAGCAGGACTAACCTAAATATTACCAATTGTAAGTCACTTATCCTCCTGGAATTGTTAACGATGTACCATTATGACCAATGTTAAGATATGGATTTCCATAGTCCTACCAGAGTCTTCCAAAATGATGTACATCACAAGTAATGGGTAGATAAGGAGAATGTTTTAAAACATCGTTTTAATTTATTGCAAGCATTCAGTGGACAGTTACCTTTCACTTATGGGGCTCACATTAATGGTGAACAAGTCATTCAAGAATCAGTTAACTGAATAGTCCCCTGTGCAGTCAGGACAGCTGAGGTTGTCTCATTTAATGCTCAGTCAATGTCTTACCATGAATCATTTTTCTGTAATGCATAGTATTTATAGAGTTTATTACCACCAGAGTCACTGACAACATAACCATACTTAAGAACAGCATTGTCTTTGGTCTGGGTTGTTCATGAAGCGAATGTCTCCCTAGATGTTAGCAAATTGTCTACATAAATGTACAGTAAATCATACCACCAGTATCAAAGCGTTTCATCTGACAGTGTTCATGAATATGAATGAAGCTTTAAGTGTATAATCAGGGAGATGCTACAGTTCCTGGCAGTAATATATGAATATTTTAGAGAAACACAAACAAATCCCCAAAAAACATGTATCTACAAATAGATTATGCAGTGGGATCCTATGATGTGAGCTGTCTGTCATGTTTATACATGTAGGCCCTGAGCTTCCAGAGTTTCAGTGCAGCGGAAGCACAGACACACTACTGAAAACATGTGCACCCTGTCCAGCGATCTATCAGCAGCTACTCTGAACATTCCATAGTGAAAGGAGCACACTTTTGTAACATGCAAATAGATGTGTATAGGCAAATAGGCTGAGAGGTGTGATGCAGCATCCTATAAAAGGTTATATATATAGCTGCTGCGCACACAGCGCCACGAATATTCACGCTTTCTTATTTTAATAACACCAGGGTTGCCAACTTTTGCCAGCTTCCCTCCGGGAGATCCCGGAGGGAAGCTAGAGATGCATGCAGGGACGGGGCTTAATGATGCGAATTATGCAAAGCTCCTCATTAAGCCCCGCCCCCTGACTAATACTTACCCATTTTTTCTGAAATAGGGATCGGGACGGGGGTTGTTGACGCAAATTGCGTCATCAAGTCCCTCCCTGTCTCTAGCAACACTAGTATACTAGTGTTGCTAGGCAGCGGAGCAGAACTTGAGGCCGTGGTTTCCATGAAACCACGGGATTCAAGTCACTTGCGGGAGAATTTCGGGAGTCTCCTGAACATTCCGGGAGAGTCGGCTACCCTGAATAACACCCCTTCCCACAGGAGCAGAAATACAGATGCATGCAGAGGCACATTTGCATCTTCCTTTTTGTACTTGCTCCTGTTGTGAACATATGCAGTGCAGCTCTGAATCAAGTCCATGCTACTCAATCAGCAGAAGGAACTTGTTTTTCTTTTTATCTTCAAAAGATTACATTTTGCTTGGTAGCGTCTCTAGAGGGACTGATTCTGTTATTAGACATGTTCTGATTTTTTTTTCATTACTTCCTGCACAGTTATAAAAAATATGAGAGCGAAAACAGCCCGATTGCGTTCTTGTTTACTCGCCCAGTGACTACACATGACCGTCGCAGTATTATTTGTGTGCAGAGTAACATTGTATTTCATTAACAAAATAAATGTATATTGGTGTTCCTTTTTTTTTTGGTTTGAAAAGTAAACACTGTGACTTAAGAAGCCTTACTATACAGTAACACCAGTGTGCTGTATTTCGAGGAGATACCTATACACTGCATGTCACTGCTAATTGTAGGAAAGGATTACGTTGTCAGTGTTAATAAATTTAATACAGACAAGGAGCTGTTGGTCTGTTATTTGTGTGACTGAGCTAAGCATTCCTATTTCTCTATGGCAGGTAGTTCAGTCATTTATCATGCCTTACATTCACTGTTAAATGGATGTAATGTCTTTTATGAAGTTACTGCATGTATTGTCATGTACTTGCCGTGGTCCAATCTTGTCTCAGGGACACATAACTCTTGTATTGTGAAAACATTGATTGCTGCTATCCTGGTGCCCTTTAACCTATGATATATGGAGCACATAAAAAGCATTGCTTCACTTATTGCCAAACACACAAATCATTCCAAAGGAAACTCCAAGGGGATTACTCGTGCCCTGGGATCACCTTTTAGGCAAGGTTTGCTGATTAAAATCTAAAGAGCATCTTTTGCACTTGCATCTTGCATTGGATATTCTTTGACAAGGTTGTGTGGTTTGCAGGCTTTTAGAAAGGAGAATATACATAGAATGTCTATAGTAGCATTTTAATGTGTATATGAAAGAGTTGGAATTGCAATTTCTAAAACCCTTGCATTAGTGTATGATGGGTATAGCACACAGTATAGTTGTGTCATGAAAGTAGTCAGCATGTTTACTGACCAATGCCAACCTTGTGACAGAAGACATACATACCGTAGAATTCATATCTTAGAATTAGCATGGCTGAACTGAAATTGTTTTGTGGAATAAGATATGTACACAGAGATGAAAGCAAATGCAAAGGCATCTGAAGAGTACAGCATAATTCTCCATAATGTCTTTACAGAGAAAGTTAGATGAAGGACTTGTGGTTGGTCTACATCATGGCCATAACTATGGGGGCAGGACAGAGGCAGTCGCCCAGGATGCAAAGACAAATGTGGGGCATCAGTAAATTAATCTTTATATTAATCTGGGTAATAATTCAGGGTTTATGGTACCAGTTTCCTTTTTTCCTCTTGTATATCACTATTCTTTGAATTCAAATATGTATCACCAATTTGTATTGTGTTTGAATGCTACATTTGATTAACAACCAACAACATTCAGAATTTCTGCTTTGACATTAGCCTAAATAAATGTACCTGAAAATATTTTGTATCAACACATCGGGCCTGAACCAGATCTAAGATCGTTTTACATACGCAAGCGTGCCTAAGTTACGCACTACTAATTATAATACACCCCCCCCCCCGGCACTCTTCCCTCATGCACTTAACTTAGCTGATTTACATGTTCAGAACCCTACCTTCATTTTTCCTTGCGCATCTCTAGTCGTACGTAATGGCTTCTCCACGTAACTGCCTAACCCAGCCCATACTGTATAATTGAAATGCCTACGTCAGCCTCCTGCATAAATTCGGCTTGCGTAGGGATGTCACTCCCTATCGTACAGAGTTACATACAATATAACAGTGTTACGATGTGTAACATCTGCCGCACACATGCGCAGTGCGTCTCCTCAGCCAGATTTAGGCATGCAGCATAAGTATATTAGCTGTCGTTATTAAGTGTGGATCAGGCCCATCATCACTAGATGGTCTCCTTAACTTGATATCACTGCAGGTGCCCAGTTGTTTAAAAGCATTTCAACACATGCTAAGACCATTTTCATTATAGCTGAAGTTGTGCTTGTATTCAAGTGTGTTTCCCTAAATGTAAAACCCCGTCTCAGGAATTTTTGCCCACGTAGGTGTTCTTACCCACGGATTAGAAATTGGCTGTTGCAATAGCATCATAACACCACCTTTTACCCACAGTGTAGAGGAGCTTTAATACATGACATCCATTATTCTCATGGAACTGAAATAAACCTATCAACATAGAGCTGGTTTTGTTTTCCATCATATGTTCAGGGGTAGGTATATCATAGTGCACACAAAGATGTTTACTATTTCAAGGGGCATATAATGAATACAAGCAAAACATAGAGTCTAGATTTTTTATTAAAACACTTTGTGAAAACACTTTGAGGTACATAGATTGATTTCTTTATCAGAAGGTTATTTTTATGTTATGCTACCGTTCATTGGTGGAACAAACAAGATACAATTTCTTAATGTTATCTGCAAGCTTGCAGGATCACAATATGGCCAATTATTTCTTCAAGGTGAAAACTGTTGAGAAGATGGTGAACATCAAATGAAGCTACATGGCAGCAATATCCATATTCTCTATTTTAAAAAATGAAAAATAGATAAAACTCCAGACATCTATTCCAAAAAGGCTTTTGTGTGGAAATAAAGCTTGCATTGTTGTTGCAGAACCTAAACATTCAGGGACCATTTCAACATTGGAGTCCCAATCCTGACCAAATCGAACACGAGATATAATGTTGTTGTTGGTACAGATGAGTTCAAAGTCGTTGGTTTTGCATGCAATTTGTTAAATGATGGTAATCAAAGGATGGTTTCTCTGCAGACTCCAATTAGACTATGTGGTCTGTCCTGGTTTACATCTCGTGTTAGATGTATCCTATGCAGAAATGCTACCGGAGAGCTCAGAGCTCCACAACTGCGAAGGTGAAGGTCTTCCTGCAGCCATTTTCTTGACATACTGACAGTTTGTTGAGAGCTTGTAATTACCTGTAATTCAAGAGACCATGTGTAGAAATGTGCTACAATAAATGTTTGCATATGAAGTATGAAAACCTGAATTTACAATATTAAAGCATTCTTAGGATATCAATACAGTAAATAGCATTATTTAAACATGTTTTTTGCTGACAGATGACTCTGAACTATGACTTTTTTCAAATATACTCAGATATACTCTCACAGGATTCCATGAGTTTTCAGATAATGAAGATGTTATGACAGGAATATGTCTTTCTTCATCCTCATCTTCATCTATAGTGTCAAAACTCTCACACTGGCTGAATGAACCTGTATTACTCCAGCTAAATGATTATGGAGGCACTCAATGAAAATATGAGGTGCTTCAGGATTCATTTTTTAACATAATCTGCATTATTTTTTTTTTTACCACACAACTAAATACTCACTGAGTTAAGGTGTTTACTGGGTATATTTTGGGTTACTGGTTGCATCCACTCTGTGCCTGTTGGCAAACTCTCACAGTTTATTTACTTGCTCTCCCATTACGTTTGCAACCCTTAATTTGTTTTTGGGAAATTCTGGAAGTATAGGCAACAATGAGTTCACCAATTTCAGTCTTTTGTACTGGTGAACTGGTGAAAGGGAACGGGGTGAGTGAGACAGAATGTTTCATTTGGAGGTTCAAAATGTTTTCTGTGTCCTATAATTGCTGCCTCGTGCTTCTCTAGATTTCAATATTGAAAGTATTCAGTATTTAGAGGCAGCAATGATGATAACATTTGAAGGTAGCTATTAACTAAACCCAATATATCTCACTACCCAACATTCTGCCTTCTTGGCCCCAATGCCCTTGTGTTACTGTGTTATCCAAAATGTACTCACCAACCACTTTGGTGCAGCATGTTGGATTTGTGGCACTTATACATTGTAATAGTAAGTAACATGCTTTTGCTTGCCAGTAATACTTATCCACTTATAGGGGGGGATTATGTATTGATTCCAAAACAGTAAAAGAGGGATAAAAGAAATAGGGATATTCAGAATATTTTTGGACCTTTAGTAAACTTAGGTGACTATTTCCAAACTGTAGCCTTTTACACAGTAATGTATATAAGACATAAAATAACAATATTACAAGCGTACCACATCTCAAAAATGATTTTGTATTTTCAATCTAAAAACCGATATGGAGCCTGATCCAGACTTAAGATGTTTTACATACACATGGCGGGGCTGATTCAGAGATGCGATTTCCACGGCACTTAGGTGCATATATTTAAGATCCTAGAAAATTCGCAAAACTGCGCATGCGTAGTAATAGTGCAACGCCGTTTACGTTGCGGTTAGGAGCGTAAGTTCGCTAAGAGCGTAAGTCTGAATCGCACGCAAGCACTTAAGATCTTAAGTGCTGCGAATCTTTAAGATCTTACGGATTTGCATGGAAATGGGCGTGGGGAGGCAGGGAAATGAGGGAAAGTGGGCGAGGACTGACACTTAGGATCTTAAATGAACGCTCCCACGTCACTTAAGATCCCAAATGACAGCGTATAGTTAAGGCAAGTCAATGGTGGTCTAAGTTTAAGATCCACCGCTGTTTGCAAGGGGAGTGTCTGTTTATGCAGTGGGCTGGAACCTGCTAAGATCTTAGCAAAGGTGCGTATATTTGCGATCTTTTCGCAATCGCATCTCTGAATCAGCCCCGGCGTATCTAAGTTATGCACTACTAAGTACTATGTATTACCCCTGGCACTCCCCTACATGCATGTGACTTAGCTGACTTAAGTGTTCAGAGCCCTACCTTAACTTTTCCTTGTGTACCTCTGGTTGTATGTAATGCGTTGTCATACGTAACTGCCCTTCCCCCCCCCCACATTGCATATATTCGGCTTGTGTAGGGATGTCACGCCTTATCGTACAGTGTTGCGTACAAGTTACATATGATCAGGGTTACGATGAGCAACATCTGCGCATGGGCAGTGCGTTCCCACAGCCAGATTTACACATGACGTGTGCGTAAATTGCCTGTCGGTTTTAAGTCTGGATCACCCCCATAGACCTTAACTAAAATCTGTGTCATTGGGCCTGATCCATAGGTACGATGTAGTGCTGAGCGTGCTAACGCTCAGCGTTACATCGCTGCCTCCCCCTGGCACTCCCCCTGTGCGGGCGTATGGCCCCTTCCTTACGCCGGCTGAAGGCTACCCTAACCGCACAGGAGCGTCCCTACGGCGCTACTATGGACGCCCGATCTACGATCGGGCGTTTCCATAGTGACACCGGGCAACATCTGCCCGGCGCATGCGCAGTACGGCTACGGCCTAGCTCTGGATCAGGCCCATTATCAGTAAGTGCCTTTTGACACACATTCTAAACCGCTTACATTTTTTGAATGTCTAAAAGGTCTATTTATTATTTGAAGACACCAGCAAAGAACAACTGTTTAAAGCAGCAGTAGCTAATATTTTAGGTTCATTTGTCAAAGGTTACAACCCTGTCCAGTGTACCATGTCTAGTTACTAGGGGCCGGATTCATACTTAATAAAGTCTCCCCAATTACTCACACCGATTGTGAAAGTAAGGTGAATATCTGACTATGTATATGGATCTCTAGTCTCCAATTTAGTTTGTACACCTGGAGATCTGACTGACAGGGTGGCGTAATACCCACACCTCTGCACACCTTAACTCTGAGCATTTAAATTTTACAGTAGGGGTGGGTTGTAGTGTTTGCTTGTTTATCAGCGGTTGTATGGACTACTGATCCACTGATCCACAAATGGTGATTAAAGGCTGCGTTATGGCAGCATAAGTGTCCAAAAGAGCGCAGAGGTCAAGATTTGGTCCCAGGTCTTCTTTATGGTGCCTTAAAACTGTGAATAGAATGCCTAGTCAACGAAAAGCTGCAGGGGCAGCAATATGGTGCTGTGTATGAGTCAGAAACTGTGGTATTTCATTCATACTCTACACCTATAGCCAGTCATATATGGGGATATATAGATTTATCATCCAGCTATCTGTATACAGCATGTGACTATGAGAAATGAACTGAGAGGCAAAGGTGCAGCATGTTCCATAATGAAATCATACAGTGAGTTATAGAGTGATGGGTTAACAGATGAGTGTGTTAGATGTTTCTAAAGCTTGTGTTTTATGAATATGTAATGAACTCGCTACCCAGGAGTGCTCAGTACTTGCAGTTCATTTGCATATAGTTGAATGTTAATAGGATATCCATAAGTTATCCTAAAAATAACATCTGGTTGAACAACAAGCGCAGGCATTGGAAGCTTGTCTTTAAGCAATCACTTATTTTCTCTTTTTTATTTGCATCAGTACCTAAGTAGTGTTCCAGGAAATGCTATTATCCTACATTTATTTCTGCAAGTATTGGAAATTGTTTTATTTATGAGGTATTCGTGAAAGAGAAATCTGCAAAAAAAAAAGTGTCTGTTACCAGACAAATTTTACATTTTAGATAAGTTTTCGGGATTTCTAGTCACACACTTCAGGGTGCTGCTGGTTTCTGCGGAGTCAGCAGATGTTATCAGTGGGATTTCTTAGAGTAAATGATAAAATGGGGCCGCTTATGATAACTAAACCCCCATTAACATGCAAGTAAGGGAGAATCACTGCACATGTTATTATGCCAAAAATGGAAAACTGTTATTTTGATTCTTGAAGATAATAGAAACTTTGACTATGAGGCCGTACTCTTTGTATAGAGTAAAAATATTTCAAATAGTTTTAAAGAATTTTTTATGAATTAGTCATTTGTTGTTCTGCTACTTAGAAATGGGGAAATCCTGATACTTTATTTACATCTGTATGTTGTTGCTGTTAAAGTGATCATTATTAGTAGTGTTAATCATATTTATGGCCTGACTAAAATAGAATACATGTACATGTAGTAATAAAATTGGCAAAGAGAGAATAGAGGTGCCAACTCCTGATGAAATCTTGTGAGAGTCAGGAGGATAGTTACACCTGGGCAAAACCATGTTGCATACCAAGGGAGGAAAATTTCATCAGCTGTAAAAAAATATTAGAATTAAGATGTGATGTTTCCTAGGACAAATCTAAATAACAGTTCAAAAGTAAAGCCAGGGTTGCCTACTTTCTATTTCTTCCCTACGGGAGATCTCAGAGGAAGGAAATAGATGTTAGTATGGGTTTATTATTGTGATTTATGCAAATCACATCCTGAAACCCTGCCTATTGTCCATCATCACTGCTATCCATAATGTTCCTGGGGTGGGCGGGACTTGATGACAAATATATTACGTCATCATGTCCCACCCAATCAAGACTTGCAGGGGATTTTTCTGATCTCCCGGGATACCGGGAAAACTGCCCAAATTTTGTGAATCTCCCGGATATTCCAAGAGAGTCGGCAACCCTCTGTATCTATTTGCAATAAGCAAAAGCAAAGTATGCTCCATGCAAAGAATCTAATTAATTTGATTCCCCTGAAATTCAGCATGGTTTTGCCCAGTTGTAAATTTCCTCTATCTTCTTTTCAATTCTGGATCTGGTTAAGAGTCCGCTCTTCGATTTGCCCTAAAAAAGAAATTCTGTTCAAGCAAATTGACCTGAAAGATTTTTTTATGAATTGCGCACTATCCTTTAAAAGATGATGTAGCCAATGTTTGTTTTTATTAGGAATATTTTCTGCTTAAACATTTACCTAAAGAGAAATAAACAGCATTATACACACACTCACTCTGTCACTGTTCTACTTTTTACATAAAGATGAGCATTGATGAGATGGTTCATTGGAAGATTGACAGGACTGCAGTACTACTAGGGAGGGGTTAAGTGTAAGGATTCATTGTCATATTTTCCGGTCCATACCTGATCTATGATGTTGGCACTAAAAATGGCTTCCTCCATATGCCTTTCATCTGACTTGATTACAGATTTAATACTATTCACTACATGTTGCACTTCTGGAGAGAGATGACAATTTGAATGTTCCAGGAACTTAGCCACTAAAATCTTTGTGTCCTTGTATGTTTTCAGGTCCACCAAGGAATTTGGTCTGTCCTTTGAGATGTTCTTTAAGACCTTGGGTTTGATTCGATGATTTCCTCCTTTCCTTAAGTCCTTCTGTCTTGCAAGTAATAAATGGTTTCCTGTCTCCTGGCAGGCAGAGGCAGTCATGTGAGGATATGAATAAGGGACTGAAAGAAAGAAAAAGAAAGTGTAAAAAAAAAATAGAACTTCAAATCTTAAGAACTTTACAAATGTATGTAAAATCAAAAATCTAAATCAGGGTTGCAACTTTCTAATGCTTACTTCCAGGAGTTTTTGGATTTCATTGGTAAGGGGGCAGGGCTTTATGATAAAACTTATGCAAATCTCACCTGAAGCCCCACCCCCTGTCCATCAGTGCCGCTTTTCATAGTATTACTAGGGATGGGGGCAGAGCTTGATGATGCAAATTACATCAAGTCCTGCCCAGTCCCTAGTAACACTAGCAATTTTAGTGTTGATAGACAGGGGAGCAGTACTTAAGGCCGTTACTTGAATTAAATGCCATTGCGTGGGATTTGCTGGCTCTCCCAGGATACCAGGAGAAATGCCAGAAGTCGGCAACCCTGAACAAGATGCAACACATAAATAATTCATAACTTTTGTAAGTAAGCATTTAATTGTTTAGTTATATATTTTTAATGTTTGAAATAAAAGGCATCATAGTTGACTTTGTCACATAACAGAAATGTCCTAAAAATCTTTATAGAACTTTATAATATACTTTACAACTAATTATTATCATTTACTCATAAACTGATACAAAAATCATCAGCAGTTGCAGTTAACAATTTACAGTCATGCATAAAAACAGGTCCACCAAGGGATGAATTTAGGGGTCAAATTGGCCCATGGATCTCAGAACCAGGACTCCTAGCACTGGGCTCTGTTAGTAAACCTCTGTGTCCCTGAACTGTGGGGTGGTACCTGCTATAGGCAATTGGTTCCCCCAATCACGCGACTAATTGGAAAACACTACTGGGTACAGTGTGCACAGATGTTTCCCACTGGGGAAGAGGGTAATGGAAAGACTAGATTTTAAAGAGCCCTTGAAAAATTGAAATGTAGTAGTGTCTGCTCTATTAAATCAAGCAGAGGAGAAGGCAAGAATAAGAGAGGTTACCTTGGAGGTGGAGAGATATAGAACAGAGGCAGATTAAATAGAGTGGGATGGAGTCAGAAATGTATCAGTGTGCTGATAAAAATCTCAATGAAACATATATTTACAGCACAAATTAAGACATGCATATTATATAATATACTCAAGCATGCGCTCGGGAGTAAGAGATCACGCATGAAACGTAGCAGTAAATTATATTTTCACATGAAACATCAATACATGACTGGTTCCTGACAACATATTACATACTGTATGTTTTATGGGTTCTATATCTATGTAAGAATGAAAGATGGAGGTAGCGCTAGAAATAACCTTGTGGGAGTCTCGACAGGTTAATTCTAAAAAGATTTTATTATCCAAATGACATAAAGTAAGCAAGTGTGTGGTACAACTAGCATAGGTTGTCCCTTGACGCGTTTCAGAAGCCTTCTGAGGAAACTGTCGGTTTACGACGGAGAAACGCGTCAAGGGACAACCTATGCTAGTTGTACCACACAACACTTGCTCCAGACCAGCACAAGTCTCCAAGAATCTTTCCCCATCTAGTGGAATCGGCACCTCCATCCTAATTTTAAATGAAACAGGGATCTGTATAACCAGTTCTTAAGCTTCTCCGGGCCCTTGGGCTCACACGCCCCCACAACAGCTGACGAAGTGGTGTAAACAAACGCACCACGTGGTTTCAGCGTGGACGCCGGAGCTCCAAACAGCCTGCTGACGGCGGAGACATATGCTTCTTGCTAACGGGACTACTCTCACTGCAGCCATACTCTTACCTCCTCCATTCCAACAACAAAACAGGAGGGTTACGTGAGTAGAGTGTTTATTCCACATGGTTACATCATACAGTTCCTGTTTTCATAAACACCTTGCCGAATTTGAGTGCTAGTGAGGCAACCTAATGGACATAGGGCCTGATCCAGAGCTACGAAAATTTGCACGGCGGGCGAATGCGTACGTTCGACCGTGCGAATAAACATGCACGCCCCTAACACTCCCATAGTAAAGTACCTGCTTACGGCGGCTATACCCTACACTGGGTACTACCGTCGGCCGTACGAATTTTCGCACATAATACGCAAAGCGTACGGGCTTAGCACGCCCATACTGTACAATTTAAATGGCTATCCCCGCCTCCCTGTAGTAAAACGAGCGCCAAGGCGACCGTCGTATTGAACGCACGCCCCTCGAGCGAAAAATTCGCACACAATACGACCGCTATACGCTCATGTCGTCCAGCCGACCGGAAGCTGTCATACTGGGCATGCGCAGTGCGAATTTTCGTACGAAAATACGCAAAAAACGGTCGTACGCCAATTTCGGAGCTCTGGATCAGGCCCATTGTTACTACACATAATAAAGCTCGCACAAAATCGGCCAATTTCGTAGCTCTGGATCAGGCCCATAGTCCTTTTTATCATCTATACATAGCCCACCACTCAATCCACTAAGGACATCTAAAGCCCACTTCTCAATCTATCAAGGACATTTTATCAAGTGCAGCTATTTGTTCTTTGAGCTCCATCAAGCCTATATGCTGGGATTCATTTATTTCCATCCGTAAATTGCATCATAAAGCTATATGCAGGAAGCTTCCTATTGGAAAACCAATTAATTATTAATAGAGCTTGTGTGTCGAACCATCTATCATAGAGTTGTATATACCTGTGTATTTTAATAATTTTTACTTATGTCATTTGGATAATAAAATCTTTTTAGAATTTAACCTGTCGAGACTCCCACAAGGTTATTGCTAGCGCTACCTCCATCTTTCATTCTTGTATTGTTTTTGCAGATTGGCAGTATCTGCATGGTGGCAAGCGCTCTGCAATTAACCTCACTATATTGTTTAAACAAATTCACCTAGCTCGAGTCTATACTTTCTTTTATCTATATCTATGTGTTTATAGATTTCAAATGAGGTAGTTGTGAAAAATACAGTAGATTCAGAGGAACAAACAGAAAGCATTTTACCTCACTTAAACTAAAAAGCAAAGAGCCTGATCCAGACTTAAGGTCGTTTTATGTACGCAAGTGTTCCCGAGTTACACACTACTAAGTATAATGCCCCCCCCCCCCCGGAACGTAACTTAGCTGATTTATGTGTTCTGAACCCTACCTTAACTTTTCCTTGAGTATCACTGGTCATACATAACATGGAGCAGAGAGGAGGGAAGTAATAGAAGCTTTCTAATACATCACTGAGTTTAACCTGTTGCATTCCCCGGCATGATATGATGCTTACAGAAATAGAGACAGCCGGAAGTTACTTTTCGGCTGTCTCTATTTGGAATAGGCAGCCGTTTTAGAATTTTTTTTTTTTATGGGTGAGTGTGCCAATCAGCATACTCACCCATTCATTTTCGTAACACCCGCCGGACCCACCACTGACAGCTCCGGAGATGTGATAAACCTCTCCGGGGACTTTTTAATGTTAGGGAAGGAAGGGTTAGGGTAATGCAGGCTGCGGGGAGGAGGGGGTCTTAGAGTAAGGCTAAGCAGAAGGGAGGATTAGGGTCAGGCTAGGGAGAAGGGGGGGTTAGGGTCAGACTGCAGGGAAGGGAGGGTAAGGGTCAGACTGTGGGGAAGGTGATTAGGGGAAGGGTTGGGATAGTTTTTAGGCTTACCTTTCGAAGCGCCATGTTCGGCGCTCCGGGGATCGATTGCTATGCCTCATCAAGGCATAATCAATCGATATCCCAACCAGTTCAAAATTTGTTGGGAGAGAACGGCCCTTTCGAAATATGGCCGTTCTTTGCGGGGACCCACACCCAGGTTTAACCAGATACAGGGTATATGGCATTCTTGAAGTATTAGAAACATCAGAATGCACTGAAACTGGAGGGTACCCAAGGAGATTTAGAGAAATTTGAGGAAACATTACACCATTGATAGGATTATTGATGAGTTGAATAACCAATAATCAGATGTAGTATAGAGGCTAGCACAGTACAACCATTTAAACATGAAATACAAGGATATAAAAAATCCTAACAAAAACAAAAAAACGAGGCTCATATAAGACAGTTATGGGTTTTGAAAACATTGTAATAGTGGATAGGCCATGTGGCTCCTATTTGCTGTACCCCAATAAATGGCAGATGGGCGGACAGACTCTGACTCACCTGACAGCTCTCCCGTTCTCCCATGCGGTGATCATGCCGATTGGCATGTAAACAGAACACATGTGGGCGCCGCTGGTCGGTCAGGCGCGTGTCCCACGAGTCTGCTCTGGATTGAATGTTTCCCCCCGTTTCCCTGGTGATGTTCCACTGTTTGCAGGCTGGGTGGCTGCTGACCAATCAGCGGTCAGCAGCCTCTATTTCAGGCCGGCTCTGTCCTTCAGACAGCGCCGGTTATAGCGTCTGCTTGTTCAGCTCTGTAACCTTCCTTCCTTGCTTGTGCCTCTGCCTTGTGCTACTTTGATCTTGAGAGTCCACTTTTCCTGCAGTTCCCTTCGATTTATCCTCCCTGTGTCCAGCCTCTCTTTTGTCTCCATTGTGTGTCTCCCAGCCTCACCTTTTTCCTCCTACTCCTGAGTGCCAATTAGTGTTTCCCCCTCTGGGGGAATTTCATTCTTCTTCTCCCGGGGGCAACGCCTCTGGGGGCTGCGACCTGCTGGGAGTTCTGCAGCCCAGACTATCCCCACCATTAGGGGCTTTAGTGAACACCAGGCCCTAGTTAGACTCCACGCCCTGGTAGTGTTGTCCATTCTTCACACTTATAGTGTGCATAACAGTAGGTAGAACTGTTCCCTTTATACTACTGACCCCTACATCAGCTGCATATAGTATAATGATCTGCTGGATGTCAGCCACTAGCTGTTGCCATTGTGGTGACCTCAACCCTTTCACATTAGACAGTACACACTTTGGGCACAGCAAATACACCTATGAAGTAAGTATTTTACTCTTACAAGTTCCCTTTCAAAATCCCAAAAAGGAATGAAGATAATTAAGCATCTATAGGAATCCACTCCATATTTGCTTTCCATAAATATTTCAAACAGAATATTAGAGCTTACATTATAAAGTGGTATCATTGTATAAGCAAGTAAAACACATAACTGCAATAATGAAAAGGGTGAACCTTAAACTTGTATTACACTTGTTATCATTAAAAATGTATTAATCATGGGAAATCTACCAAACAAGAAGGTTACGCATTTAGAACTTGATTGCTGAAACATACTGAGTTACAAATCAGTGTAGTGACATTGCAGTAAACTGTAAGTATTTGCCCTATAAATAAACATAGAAAACTTTTTAATGGCCCAATATCCTTTCATCATGTCTGCAAAACAATAAACCTGTCAACAATCAAATTAAAAAACCACAATGCAAGTCAAAGAAATTGCCTACTATGCAAAGCCAGATCTCATTTACAGGCTGTCACTCTGCAGTTCATATGCAGCCGTCCAAGCCAGAAAGGGACTGTCACAGTTATATTAGTAGACACATACTTAGGTTAAGGATTGAGGTTCACAAAGCTGTATGATAATGAATTTTTATGTTTTTCTTTGTGAATTAAACTAATTATATTGATGTTTGTGCAAGGCACTTAAATATGCACATAGGGCCTGATCCAGTGTAACGCTGTTGTGCTGAACGTACTAACGCTCAGCGTAACTGCGTTACACTCCCCCGACACTCCCCCAGATTGTAATTACACTGGGTTGCGCTGGATGAAGTCTACCCTAAGTTCAGCCGGTGTAACCCAGTGTAACTACGCTGGGACGGCGGCGTTAGTACCCTAATGCCGCCCTCCCAGTCTCATTACCCTCCCTCCCCCCCGCCTACCTGCACTTGGGCGTTTCCGTAGCTTTTAAACCGATCTTACACTGCTGGCCGGCGTATTAAAGGGGCCATAATATCTTGAAGAACGACAAACTTGTATCAATTATTTCTTTTGATCCCTCATTGTATTTTGTTTATAGAGCATTAATGGCACAAATGTCTGAGTTAAAGGTAAAAAGATGTATTCCAATCACACTATAAAAAGTGTGATATTGTGTAATATTTTGCATAGGCCTGAACAATTATTTAAACAAATCTCCTTTGGTGCCATAACAAACCATAAACATAATTTTAGTCTATTATAATGTTTTTTTTTAACGTAGATTAGTAACATAGGGCCTGATCCAGAGCAACGCTCGCAAGCGAGCGTACGCTCATCGTAAGCGAATTTTCGTCAAAAAATTCGCAATGCGCATGCCCAGTATGACAGGTTCCGGTCGCCCGCGCGTCATGAGCGAATAGCGGGCGTATCGTTAGCGTATTTTTCGCTCGGCGAGCGTATTTTTTTTACGATGGTCGGCTGGGCGCCCGTTTTACTACAGGGAGGCGGGGATAGCCATTTAAATTGTACAGTATGGGCGTGCTAAGCGTATTTTCTCAGCGTATTCTCTGCGAATTTTCGTACGGCCGACGGTCGTACCCAGTGTAGGGTATAGCCGCCGTAAGCAGGGACTTTACTATGGGAGTGCGAGGGGCGTGTAGGTTGATACGACGAGCGTACGTTCGCATTCGCCCGGCGTTGCGAATTTTCGTAGCGCTGGATCAGGCCCAAAGTGAGAGGAGAGTAGTGGAGGAGGGAAGAACACTAGGATGGCGGGCCCTGCTCACGTGAGCGAACACACTAAGTGGGGGAGGGGAACAAAATGCAAATTCATTTAACTTTAAAGGTGTTCAATCAGGATAAATATATTTTAATAATATTATGGAGATAAAAATGTATTACCTTCCTACATATATACCCATGAATCATCTGATCACAACTCTATTATGTCTGAAAACTTTGGACCTGATTCACACTTAAGAATCTTCTTAAAATAAGAACTTAAAGTCACTCCTGGACAAAACCATGTTGATTGCTGGGGGGATTAATTTAATTGTATTATTTGCATGCAGGGATATATCTTTAAAATTGCTTACTGCACACAGATACTGACCAGCTTTAC
>WWET01000034.1:320724-343302 GCA_011038615.1 Limnodynastes dumerilii
TAAAAAAAAAAAAAATATTTAAACAGAATGTTAAAATATAAATATAACTATATGAGATGTGAGTTTAAAATGTTATTTAATGTAAATATAGAAAGTGTTTACATTGAATAACATTATAATAATAATTCTCTCTCTTAATTCACTGTTTTACACATTTAAATACTGCACTGCACAGCCTCACGCTCTGCAAACAGAAGAGGAGCGTGAGGCTGCGCAGTGCACGCATGCCTGACATCTCCACGTGACGCCCGCACGCAGTGCACTGTTGGGAACGGTAGGCTGGTGGGGACCGTCACCATGTGTATAGATATAGATGGGGTTGGGAGGGAGAAGAGGGGGGCCCGTCTGGGGGGGTCTGCACACGCTAAGACTGCCTTCCCCGCAGCCAGAACCTAACCCCAACCCTCCCTTCACTAGAGCCTAACCCTTAAACTCACCGGAGAGGTTAATCACATCTCCGGTGGTGTCTGCGGCAGGCGGTGGGTACTGGTAGGTGGCACTTCCAAAAATGAATCGGTGAATATGCCAGCTGAAAAAGAACTTTCAGCTGTCTCTACTTCTAAAAGACAGCCTTTGTGCCAGAGACTCCCATCACTTTCAGCTTACAGCACAATATATGGGAAATGCTGGGTGGTGCCAAGTTTTTCTCTCTCCCAGGGATCAAAAACCATTACAGGTGACAGAAGACAAAAATTTGCAGGGGTCATTTTAGATGACAATTGCTCAATATATAAGATAGAATAACAAAGCATTTCTGAGGTCTATTTCTCTGGAACCTACATATTGGTCCTCTAAACTCATATTTTAGATAGAATATTTATTTGGAATGATAAGTTTATTTGGTTTATATTTTTTCAGAAATGACACTTTACCTTTAAGTATGTAAGATTAAAGCACTAAAAAGTCTCTTGACTTTAAACTGTTGTTCAATTTTATTTGTGATTGTCCCAAGCTACAGAAGTCTAGTAGCAGAATTGTCAATTACTTTCCAAAATCTTCTTTCCTGATATGCTTTGGTTGTAAAAAATGATGCTTTTATCCTTTATGGCAAATAAACAGTTTATGATTGATGTGCTACAGAAAAAGTAGTTTTGTGCTTCATGTAGTTCATTGAACATCCCTCATAGACAGCGGTTTTGGCAGCTCAGAGTATTGTATGAGAGCCTGGTGGACATTTAGAATACTGATGGAAACATTGAGATGACTTGCCCTCTAGTGTGCTACAGGTGTCTGTCTGAATTCATATATGAAATGACCTGTACAAAGATGCAGTTACAATGGAACAATCGCTAGGAACTAGGATGCTGATTTTCAGTAACATGAAAGGTGAAATGCTCACACTGTGCACATTATAAAAATGTCAGCTTGACTTATTCCCTCTTTTTACACATATAGCTTGAATGGAAATGTTTGCATAAATAGTTCACTACCATTGCGATTTTTATTAGATGTACAGAAACATCCAAGATGACTCATGTAGACAATGGGCCTGATCAAGATTTACTTTAAATTCCGCAACATACAGCATTTCTGATTCACATTAATGCACTCCTCTGCTCTCCTACGTATGGATAGTGAATCTGTGTACAGGGTGCTACTGTACAATTGAATTGCTTAACGCCACCACATTGCGTATCTCATATGCATAGTGGGTGGCTCTGCCCCATTGCGGAAGCCAATTTCATGCAACAGTGTTCTGATGTCGTAATATTGGTACTGTGTATGAGGCCTGGAAGCCAAAAACAGTGGCTTCCTTTTAGAAGCTACTGCTAAGAACACACTGGATAACGACTGGGTACTTTCTATGGGAAGGTTTTAAATTTACTTTTTACAAACCTCCAATTCCAACCAGATAACATAGTTAAACCTTTTTTTTACTGGCTTACAGTAAACGGTATTCTTAGAACTCCCAGATATCAGACAAAAATTTAAGAAGGAATTTTTTATTTGATTTTTATACTGGACTGTGATTAATAAAATAGAAATGATTATCTTTAGTATATCTTTATTTGCCATCAAATGTCTTTGGTAATAGTATTGTGAATAGGCCTTGAATCTGTAATTTGAGGTTGAATGTGGGAGGGATCAACTTTAGGCAGGGCTAACCAATAGCAAGCAAGATTAGAATGGAGCCTTAATAAGATCATCCCAGATGTATAATGTGGGTGGAGCTATGCACAAATAATACAATAAACAGATTTATAGTGACATCTATACAACGCTGGTAGTATCCTAGTGACCACCACCCAATACAGAGAGAATCCTAGTGACCTCCAAATACAATACAAAGAGCATCCTAGTTTCCATAATCTAATACAGAGTGTACAATAGTGACTACCACCCAATACAGAGAGCATCCTACTGAACACCACCCAATACAGAGAGCATCATAATGACCTCCATTCTATACAGACAGCATTTTAGTGACCACCACCCATTACAGTCAAACCAAGCAGGGGCTGCTGGTCACCGGCCTACTGGCAATCTTCCCTGTAAATCCTATGGCCAGTCCGCCATTAGCATGCCACTATTTGTATTTCAACTCCTGTACACAACCCTTTAGGATTTAATGAAAACAGTAAATTAGGCAAAAACGTAAATCTGCGATTAAGTTAAAAATGTGGTAGTGAAAGAGGAGATTAATCTTATACATACATACATACATTTCCTTTTATTGACTTGTGTATACCCAGCACAAGAAGACAAGAATAAACGCACTGGGATAATTGTTTAAGGTTTTTAAGATCAATGTATAAGAACTGCATGGAAATAACAAAGGTAATTGCTGTCAGCAATAGGTAATCATGCAGTGGTTTTAGGACTGCATTTACTCATTTTATCTAAAGGCAATACAATTATCCTATGTTAAACAACTGCTTCTGTTACCACAAACCAGCACAGAATTATTAAATAGACCAATTTTCTCTGCTTCTTAACAGAACAATGTATTTTAATAATCACTTTAGCAAAGTCCCTGAAATGATTCAGGCCAGATCTACTTAGGCAGCAATTTACTCAACACAAGTCAACAAGAACCTATTTGCAAACAAGACTTTGTTAAAGTCACACAGACTCATACTGTGAAATCACAGTTGGGAATACAAACCATTAAACTAGTCTGATCATTCTGCAAGTGTGTTAAAGTTCAGCTTCAGCTTTCCAGTTGGGGATACAAACCATATTAACGTATGTAGTAATTTTCTGCTGTTCAAAATTGTCTTTAGTTCAGCTCAAGCTTTCAAATTTCTTTTTCTAATTAATCTAGAAAGTGAATGGCAGAACTACTGTGACTGACTGAAACTTTTCTTTCTAGGAATAGTCTGCTTTATGAGTCAGAATATTGCTGAGGACTATTATTTATGTGAAAAATTCATATTCATGTTTTGTATCTAGTGACATACTCCATGTTCATGAACAAAAATGTGTGGCCACACCAAAATGATCATACATCAGTTTATATGTCTGTTTAATGGGATATGGTTACCGGGTTGAGCGTCCACATTTCGAAAATGATACAGCCGCCAGTTGAAAATAGAAATGTTCTATTGGTAACTATATCCTATTTCTCCATTTCCAATAGCTACAGTCTGCGGTAGTTGCAGGTAAGACTAGGGTTATGCTGTGAAAAATGCAGGGTTAGGGTTAGGACAGGGTTAAGGGTAGGGTAGGGTTACCATTCGACAGATGACTACAGGAGTCGCACCACCGGCACAATTGACATCAATCTGCATTCAGCTGTAATGCGATGGTCTTTCGAAATGAAGACCATCATACCAGCGAACCACATATGTAATGCTTTAAAAGTTTCGTCTGTCTTCTTTCTCATGTTATTTACTTTCTTTTTGGGCTTTATTAGTAAATAATCTAAATTATGTATTAGTATCAATCACCAATAAACATTTCTATTAAAATCTAACTGTAATAGATGAATATTTTGGGACAATATTATTCCTGCACAAATGTGTGTTTAATGGCTTAGATTTTCCAAGTTGATTAGCAATGGTGTGAGTTACTTTGAGAAGTTTGTGGCTGTTTAGGATTTTACATTTGGATGTTTGGGTTTTCCTAACATGAAAAATAAACAGGAAAAGGGGGGCCCATGTAGAGATATATTGAGAATAACAAAAAAAAACAAGCATAAGTGAATTAGTATATATCAGGTGTATAGTGGTGTAACTACCCTGGGTTTGGGGGTTGTGGCTACTACAATAGTGGAGAGGGGGACCCGGGACAGTCATCCATCCTGCACCTAGTGAGGATATACCAGCTATGAGCGACAGGACAGTGCTAAGCTATTAACTGCTAGTGGTCAGAGGCCCTGAGTAGCGAGCACTTTTAAAAAATATTTTATCAGCCACCGTCAGCTTAATGCTGGCAGAGGGGGGATGGGTGCAGAGTGGTCCCCATTCTGCAAGACTGCACAGCTCATACACCAGACTAGGGGGGTACAGCAAAATTGTCCCCCATCCAGATGTCTTTCAGCACCCTTGCAAATTCTGCCCTTCTGTGTAGCTTAATAAGGCATGGTTAATAAATTTCACATAATTCCATAGACATATATGTTGACTATATACTATTACTGAACACCTTTTATTGATATGGGGACACTGTTAATGAAATACTGCATTTTGGACTTTGTTCAGTTCTGCCCTGTCACGTGACTAAATTTACCTTCTGTTAGGGATGAGCAGGAAACTGGATCACTGGTGGATCGAACTATACTGGCAATCCGGTATTTTCTAGGATGATGTTGCTGGACTGTCTTGTCCAGGCGTCCTGAGTGAGGTACTGGATTTACAGGTAAAGTGGTAGGCGATGGCTGGCTCTGTCCAGGTGGTTGACTAAACACACCACAGCACATTTTTATAGGCTTTAATGACTGTGACACCTTCCTTTCTTTGGTTGAAACCTGAGACTCCCTTTCTTGTGCACTGAAGTTCTCAGTTGATGAGTCCAGCGACCTGGACTGAGTATAGTTCTCACAGTCTTGCCACTGAGACCTATCTGTGGAGGCTCTGCTTCCATCATCATCAGGTGAACACTGTGAATTAGTAAGATGAAAACCACAGCGGAGACTATGTTCTAAGCTGGCACAGCTACTCCCTGTGGCTGCTGTGCGTATAGTGCTATATGGGGAAAAGTCTGCAGAACGCAAAGAGCCCTGAACTTCCAAGGAACAAAGGTCCTCTGATGAGCAACTGCGAGCTGGGATATCAGCCACTTCAGAGACCAGAATGGAGGTGCTGTCAACGGACACTGCAATGATAAGAAAATATTGTTTAATAGTATCTAAGTAGAACCAGATAGCAGAGCCATAACTAGAGATTTTAGCACAAGGGGTGGGAAAACTATTGCCCTCTAAACATTAAGGCCTGTATTCAGAGTATCGGACGAATAACACATACGTCCGGTGTTTAGCGTTTTTTACTACCGCGCATGCTTAGTCATTTTTTAACATAACCTATGCATCTTTCTCTAACGTAGATTGCGTAAATGCGGTCCGTAGATTACGCTAAAAAATGACTATGCATGCACAGTAGTAAAAGTCGCTAAACACCGGACGTATGTGTTATTCATCCGATACTTTGAAAACAGGCCTTAATGTATCTCTCTTTTCAAGGAGAGGTTTTTAATGTGCATCTTGCATTAAATAGATTACACATCAATATAAACATAAAAAATTCATAATATGTGAATTATTTGTAAAATATTTGAGCTAATTGTGTATAGATAAATATTCGTGGCTCCACCCCAGCATACATTAACTGTACCTTATAATAACACATTTTAATTAACATCAATTCATTACATCATTTATTTTACCAGCAGAAGATTTCAGGATGACTCTAACCTTGTGTACTGAAGCCAGCTGTAGTGTTTCTGTCTCCAAGACTGGATTCTGTTGCCTGCTGGTCTGTATTGGTTCCCTGTTGGTGTATAAAGTGCATGTTTTATATACATTACTATGCAAAGCATTTGTCCTTAATCTTTTTGTTGCATCTCTCTAAAGATATGAATCATTTAGTGCTAGAGGGATCTGGTAGTCACTGTGGGCTGGATTCACAATCCCGGACGTCTTTAAAACAGCATATATGCAATCTATGGGGTAGATCCAGAACTACGTTTGCCGTACGTTTATTCGTGTAGCGTATTTTCATGCGCGTAAATTTGTTACACTCCCCTCGGCACACCCCTTGAACGTACGTATTTTGTCAAGATACGCTTTCCAAACCCTACCTTAACTTTTTCCAACGTAACCGCAGTCATACGCACACGTACGTATGGGCTAGACAAATTTACGCAGCTAAGCACGCCCATACTGTACACATTAAATACATCCCCCCACCTACTTCACGTATTTCAGACGTATTTTGGATGCACGTAAAATTGGCACGCCCACACGTAAGTATTTGCGTGACACATACGTGAATGGCCCATACGTTCACAGTTACGCTACGCCATTGAGCGTATTTTCTATGGTGCGCATGCGCAGTACTTACAAATACGCGATTTTACGTCTCCGCCACGCGTAAATTCGCTCTGAAGCGTTGTTCTGGATCAGGCCCTATGTAACAAAACTATACGATACATAGATTACGTAAAATAGCTATTATCGGTAAATTCCAGACGTATATGCTATACGTCCGGGATTGTGAATCCGGCCCTGTAATCCCCATTGTGAGTACTAAGCATTTCATCTATTATTTAAAAAGCATCATCATTTATATAGGCACCCCCAATTTTGCAGCGATATACAGAGAATATTTGTCAATCACAATAGCTTCTGCCCCACTCTAAGATGAATGGACACAGACTAGAGTTAGTTTTGTCTAAAACCTTTTGACTTACTAGCATGTTTTGGAGAGTGAGAGGAAACTGAAGCATATGTAGGAAACCCATGCAGACACGGGAAGAACATACAAACTTCAAACAGATAAGGCCATGTCCAGGAAGCAAACTCATGGCTTCAGTGGTGTGAGGCAGAGATGCTAACCAACAGAGCCCTAATGCTGCTGATTAATGTTTTCTTTTTAATTGTACTGTTTTTTTATGGTACTTTAAAGTAAATCTAATTTACGGCACCTATAAAATACTGCATAATTCCTCATTTCTTGGAAGTATAATGCTTTATTAGTCAGAACCTATAATTACTAGAACTAGTGTTCACAATTTGAGTCTCCTGAATTCATTTGTCTCTTATTAATGTTTCAATGTGGTTTTACATTTTTTCTTGAAAAGCAACCTGGAGAATTGAAGAACATATAAAGATGTACTTTTGTATGTTTGTAGGAGCACATTAATCTGCAAATTGTACATCAGAATAAGATCTTTGGCTGGTACAGCTGACTGTTGCTAGGTAAATTTGAACTTTTCTTACTTTAGTTGCTACAAATTTATGCACATACACATACATACAACATGGTTAGGTAACAGGCACAGATGTTTATCTTCTGTATGTTTTATTAATTTATAGGTGTGCCAATATATGATAATAATTGATATTCTTTGAATGGGACTTGAATGACTTCCATCTTTCACAAGCATTTAATGTTGACAAACATATTGTCTATGCACAAATACACTTGCTATAAGAAATAAATGGCAAAACAATTATGTACACAAAACACTATATGCAGAATAAAAATTCACCATGTTTTCTTAAATTGACCCATCCCCCGATATGGCTGCTGCATACTTTTAAATGAAGGTATTGTCTTATCACAGACATTCTGAGTACTGGCTGGTCAGGTACTACCAGTGGTGGATCTAGACTTGGGGGGGGGTTACTGATCCTGGGTTATTGCTGGGGCGGCGATGTGAAAGTGGTATAAGCTAAAAATATCTCCCACACGCCCTACTCATGGGATTCAATTAATTTATTAAATCATAAAATGTTAATGTGGAAATCTTTACAGTGGCATCCTTGTCTGTTCACCATACACATTCGCAGCAGGCACCCTAATCTGTGTAATGTTACTCTCATTCATTTTCTCATTTACTAAAAGAATGAGGGTCTGTATGACAAGTCATATATGCATGCTCCATCTTATTGTGACAGGCAGTGAATTCCTCTGTTGCCTCGTATGAATTTTCTGCACCCTATGCAGCTTTAAAATGTATTGACATTTAAAAGTCCATTAATCACTTTCATTTGGTGCCATTTCCTAATCTACCGTATATTACACAGTTCTATTTTTAACTTCTACTAAAGTACTGTCAAGTACAGAAAACCATAATAAATGGTCTTTTTTCCCTGTGGAGCAGTAAAACACTGCTACCGATGTATTGAACTAAATTTATACATCTCTGTTTGATTTTATGATATATAGACTGTAAATTATGCCTGTGATTCACACGTTTAGCTGCTATGCCACGGAGTGTTATTGCACTATACATTGCTAGTGACTTCTTTTATTGCATTAAGGCCATGTGACTAAACCTTGCACCAAAAATAGCTGCCCTGGAAGGTGTCACCTCTGCAATGACATCATGATTCTGAGTCATGGGGACACCACGCCACACCCTTATTCATATATAGAACATGTGAAAGAATAACTACTATGGGCCTGATCCAGAGTTACGATGTTACGCTGTGCGTACTAATGCACAGCGTAACATCGATGCACTCCCCCTGACACTCCCCTGGTCCAGGCGTAATTACACTCTGTTACGCTGGCTGAAAGCTACCCTAACTTCAGCCGGCGTAACATTGTGTAATTATGTCCGGACCGGAGCGTAACTAATTAACCCTGCCCTCCCTGCCTCATTTCTCTGCCTCCCCCCGCCTACATTCCCTAACTACAGCAGAGTTACGGCGTCCATAGCCTAGGAACGCCCCTTCATCTGTAACTACGCTGCAGTCAGGGACGCCCTATCCAGACTAAAGAATTTCCCTAACTATGCCGGGCAACATCTGCCCGGCGCATGCGCAGATTGGCTAAACAATCGATCTTACGCATATGCCCGCCGTAACTACGGCAGCGGGCGTAGGTCTGGATCAGGCCCTATGTTGCTGGTTGGGGAATAGATGTGAAGTATAGTTAGAAAATTGGTTTATAATGTTCTTGGCTGCAATATGGAAATGGCAATTTATACTGTGAGCAGCAGTGGTAAGGTTCAATGTATAATTTGTGAGAGAACTAAAAGTATTGTTTTGGCCATTTACCTTATAGTACTTTCACTACACTAAATTATAATATAAAATAAATCTCCAATGAAGAATTGAAAATAGTCTAGTGCAATATTACAAAGATAACAACAGTTACCTAGCTGGATATTTATGTATAATTGTAACAACACGTGGTTATCTTCTTATCTATGAGCCTGATCCAGATGTCTGTCCGACATCCACTTCTTCCAGACATCAGGTGTCTGGCACGGACTGTGCATACGCAGAGCAGATGTAATGCAATGGATCTCCTAGCATACGGACCGGAGTTCTTTACGCTAAGAGGTCTATCTGATGAGGCGTTCCTCAAAATCTGCATGCCTAATCCCCACAAGGAAAGCAGGGATAGGGGCAGTGGTAGGCACTTCTGCACAGATTTATGACATGGGGGTTCACTCCCCTCCTCTGTGCGGGCTTACAGATCTCTGTACATATGGAAAATGCACGGAGGTTTGAATCAGGTGTTATCTCCTGGTTTTCAGGCATCTATGTGTATGTGGGCCTGTCTTGAAGCAAGGAGTTTCAGGACAGCTGTTTTCCTTTCCAATTATTATCATTTATAAAGTACTTATGTCTAATACACTAGAAAACAAAATAATGTAAACTTGTGAAAAGGCCCCCAAACCATCTGTAATTACACAACAAAGACGTAGCATCAAGCCTTGGCATCAGAAGCAAGCACACGCAGAGGTGCCCCGCATCTTTTACCCCTTCATTTTTCACCCACAAAATATTTAATATTTATTATTTAAAAGATAAGTAAAAAAATAACTTTTCCGTTTTGACTGGCAAAAATGGTAAGAAAAAGATTCAAGAGGTGTTAATGGAAATAAAGAAAATATGCAAAAACAATGATGACCAAGAGGTGCTCAAGAATCAAACATGATGTTGGGACATATGATATTGTTAAGGTGTGACGTTTAAAGGTGCAACTTTCCGGTTTCGAGAGCGTTATTACAGGCAGCAGAAAACATTATTATAAAATATAAACTATTATAAATGCATAAAATAAAACTAAATGAGTACAAGTAATAGAAAACTAGATCAGGAAGAATATCTATAGACAACATTTACATGTGTTCCTCTGTATGCTTCTCTTATGCTCTTCCATGATTTCAGTTCTCAAGCATATTATATCGCTCATATAAGATATATGGGTTAGATTTACTAAACTGAGAAAAAGGGAAAATGGAGATGTTGCCCAACCTATCAAATTCTAGATGACATTGTCTAGTATGCAATAGGAAAGTCAGATCTAGAATTTCATTGGTTGGTCTGGGCAATATCTCTATGTCTCCTTTTCCGCAGTTTAGTAAATCTAGCCCATGAATGCTTGTTTTAAGCATTCGTTTTGTACTGAGCAAAGAGTTGGTACTTTGCAATAAAAAGCAGTTCAATAAATGAAAAACCATCCGTTAATGAAGCCTCACTGCTGAATAAGCCAACACTGAACATTATCAATATATGTGTAGGAAAATAAGATTTATCTGCTCTTGAGAAAAAAACATAATTTTGAACGTGTAAAAATCTTTGTAGGATGTGAATTCAGCTTCATGTAACAGCAAGGATTAACTCAATGGGTGGTCGGATAGCAGAGAATAGATCACCATCTGAGAACAAGAACATAATACTTTTTCACAGCTTTGGATAACTTAAGTCTAAGTACATCTGCCATTCTATCTCAACATATTGAAATAATATTTTTTAAACACATCCTCATGCAGTGCATTATGCTATTTCAGTGAAAGAAAATGTTTCTCTTCTCCAATTACCTTGCCAAGTTGTCAAGTTAAACTATATGTGTTAGAATAAAAATAATGTACTTCCTCCCTGTAAAATATTTGATTAAAAATAAATTAAACCTGTGAGTCTAATTGATTTTAGGAGACACAACTATTGGGTATTGATTTCTTTAAAAGTTTACTGTGCTTAATGACACATTTTTTCACAAAAGAAAGTCAAGAGACAGCGCTGGAATATGAACAAAAAATATTAATATATTTTTATAAAGAACATGTGATGGTTGAAGATCAAACACCAGTGCAATCAATAATAACATTTATTCACTAAAAACATAACATATAAAATCATATACAGATACACATTAATATAAAAAATGTATTGAATAAATAGACAAGGTGTTATAATCCTTGATATCAAATCGAGTGGAGAAACCACATAATTCAACAGTAAAAGATTGAGTTGCAGGAGGTAAAATCAGATCTACCGACAGAGCTGTAATAGGAAATGGCAGGATATATTTCAATGGCGGAGATATGACAGGTGTAGGAGGTTACCCAACTCCGTAGGACAAATCCACTCCTTTTTATTAAGTCAATGCTGAGCCTGTATATCCTCAGTGTCCAATGGCCAGCCCGGCACAGTTTCCAGCTCAGGCAGACCGAGAGTCCGGAATCCAGCTACATTAAATGCTGGATGCTACATTAAATGCCAAAGTGCAGTTGTTAGAGCGGAGCTTACTTTTGATATATTGCCACTGCTTCTAAATTGACTGTGAATTGCTACATTGACTGGAGAGAGGAGTTCCACTTGTGGTCCTGATCAGCTGTGAGAGAGATGGCATTATCACTGGACCTGCATCATAACCGGACTCCTGGTCTGCCTGAGCTGGAAACTGTGCCGGGCTGGCCATTTGACATTGATATATATACAGGCATGGCATTGACTTAATGAAGAGTTGTGGATTTGTCCTCATCTGCAGTGATCGGGCCTGAATTTTGCTTCTGAAAGGATTAACCTTACCTCTTCCCAGGAATGCACTGCATGATATCATGACGTCATGCCAGATCCATGCCACGCCCCTTTACCTCCGGGTGCCTGGGCAGAACTTATGCCACTGCTCTCACTGTAAAATTATACACATAGGGCCTGATCCAGACCTATGATGTAGCGCTGAGCGTACTAACGCTCAGCGTTACATCGTGGGACTCCCCCTGACACTCCCCCTGCCCTATCGTATTTACACTCCCTTACGCCGGCTAAAGGCTACCCTAACGGAGTGTAAATACGCTGGGACGGCGGCGTTATCATACTAAGTCTCTCCCAGTCCTCCCAGTCTCATTACCCTCCCTCCCCACGCCTCCCTGCACTAACCTCAGCGTAATAATGCTGGGGGACGCCCCCTCCATCGTTACTACGCTGAAGCTACGGACGCCCGATCTTAGATCAGGCGTTTTCATAGTAACGCCGGGCAACATCTGCCTGGCGCATGCGCAGATCGGCTTTGAAGCCAATCTTACTCTGCTGGCTGGCGTTTTAACGCTAGCCAGCATAGGTCTGGATCAGGCACATAATACTTAAAATATTTTGTAATAACATCCAATGCATCACCCACAGCTTTCAGCCAAAAATTTCAGACTTGAAATTAGCAGCAAAAAAGTTATAATAATTATAGTTCCTGTAAGTGTAATTGTTAACTGCACTTCATAGACCTTTCTCCATCATCTTTTTAAGCGACTTTATCCTAATATACAAGATCCAGATTTATACTCCAACCAATGCTCAGAGCTTCTATTTATCAAGTGGAGGCCACTTTCTTTGCAAGCATGGACTCATGATTTGTGGAGTGTGGGCCTTATTTTACTAGGGCTGTTCACTCCCAGCCAGTTCTGAACTGTCTGGGGAAACGATTGTTTATACATCGAAGAGGCATAGCAATAGAACCCTGGAGTACCAAACATGGTGCTCTGAAAGGTAAGTAACTATGCTATCCCTAACCCTCACCCTAATTTTTCCCCCTGCAGCCTAACGCTAAGTCTCACCCCGCAGCCTTACCCTAAGTCTCCCCCCACACCCCGCAGCCTAACCCTAAATCTCGCACCACACCCCACGGTCTAGCCCTAAGTCTCCCCCTCTGCAGCCTAACCCTAAATCTCCCTCCCCCTGCAGCCTACACCTAACATCCCATTCCCCCCACAGCCTAACCCCAAGTCCCCGGAGAGGGTTACTCACCTCTCCAGTTGTCTGGCGGCAGTGGTTTTGAATATGAATGGGTGAAAACTTTATTGTGGAGTTGGTGCGGTACAGTCTTTGTTTTTTGTTGATCGCATACTCACCCATTCATAAAATAAAATTCTAAAATGGCTGTCATTCGAAACAGAGACAGCCTAAAAGCAACTTTCAGCTGTCCCTACTACGTAATGAAGCCATTGGTGCAGGGACTCGGATTTGTGGACCCCACATTATGATTTCTGAGCTGTTGTCAATTATAATGTGGAGAGATACATGGCATAAACACTTATAGAATGTTACTCTGGATCTACAGGACTAGCAAAATACACAAAATGGAAGTTGTTCCATTTTGTAAGTCAATACTCATAGGTGCATGAAAGGCAGGGGTAATCTGCTTTAACAGAAAGAAAGGAAAGAAAATGCCCCAGCAACACTGCCATTAACCAGTAACAGACTATACCATTCTATCTGTAAAATAAAACGCAGAAACGTCCATTACACATATTTGAAAATGTATGATAAGCCACTAGCCACCGTCAAGGCTTTTCTGCTCATGGTGGTCCTAACTGACCTAGGAGGCACCCCTTAAAGCCTCCAAGATAGTTGCTGTAGAACAAAACCCCCTCTCAGTTGCTGCTCACAGACAAGCTCCCACACAGCATACGATTATGGGGTTACCATTGACGATTCCTAATCCAGAAATCTGTATAATAGAAACAAACATGTTTATCTCCTGTCACCAATGAGCTACATCAGGGTTGCTGACTTTCTATTTCTTCTCTTTTATGCAAATCACATTCTGAAGCCCAGCCACCCTGTCCATCAACACTACTATGCTTGATGATGCAAATCACATTATCAAGTCCCATTTAATCCCTAGTAACACTAAGGGCCAGATTTACTAAACTGTGAGTTTGGAAAAGTGGAGATGTTGCCCAGAGCAACCAATCAGATGTTCTGAGGGGCCCGTGAGCACTGAACACCCTGCACCTATTATAAAAATGCCTATGATTAGATCACTGGACAGCCCGCAGAGAAAACACCTCCCACCACTGGGCCAGGGCAGGTGTCTGAGCGGTAAGCAGCATAGCCGCCACTGATCCGGTGTATATACTAGAGTATGGAGCTCTCAATACGCTTGAAAGATCAATGACCTTTTCCTGTTTTGCTTTTTCATATCCATTTTTTTTAGAACTGTTTTATTTCAGTAAACAAAGAAGAGTTTTCCTATTGCATTTGAAGCTTCAAAACAGAATGTCTGGACTTTATCATAAAGTCTTACATGACAAATGTTCTGCATTGGATATTTATGATCTTTCATCTATTTATTTGGTCACATGACATAAATGAAACCTGTGTATTCCAATAAGACAAGCTAAATATAACAAATCCAGCTCTTTATTTAAAAACATATGATTAATTTGAACGCCTTATGACATTAAAATGAGACAGTTTGTGAGATTAATAAGGACATGACCACCATCGTGTCAATCAAAGTTAACCTATTTCTGTCCTTAATATTGCTTTGCTATCAGTGCTAATAAATATTCTGTCATATGCAAGCTAATTACTAGTCTTATAAAACTGCAAATATGTGCTTGTGAATGAATTCATAGTAATAGCTTGTTGATGCTCATATGAGCCTTGTGATTACTATGGACTGGATCCAGACCCCTGTGCACTTTCTGTACGTTTTAAAGTCTGCACGGAAGAGGGAAGTGAATGTCTCCTGTCACTACCCTCCATGGTGTGGACTCGAGGGCAGATACGCTCCCATAAGGCAGCCTTAACACAGACGTGCAGATCAGCGGCTCTTACGACTGCTGATTCACAAGTAAGTGTTAAACCAGGCCCACACCGTATAATTTGAATCAAACCCCTCCTCCCACCTTGCGTACTTTTGGTGGGCGGAGGGAAAGAACCGCCTGTCACACGGATCTCCTATCGTACGTAATTGTGCGTAAAGTGCACATAACATCTGGAGAGCCCTTCCCTCCAGACACCCCACTTAAGTACTTTGTGCCGGATCCTGACCGGAGGGAAGCTTTAAAAAGTCGGCAACTCTGCCCAAGGCGCATAAGTTGAGGCCTTTGAAATTTTTTTTCAAAATGACATCAATAACATCTTTTATATTTAAATACAGTAATATCCAACCAACAGATCTGGAACATGGGGCCGGAGCAGCTGGATTAAGTGTAAAAAGGGAGAAATGGACATTGGAAAATGTCATATTATATTTTCTCAGATATCATATCTACAGGATTCATGTTTAGCATGCGGATGAAGGGGAACTTATGTCCTTTTACATGGGAAACTTTGTATGACATTCTGGTGCAAAACTAGGCCTGTGTAAAGAAAACCTGACACAAAAGGTGTTTTGAATGGGTGTGGGTCTTCTCGCTAGGGTCAGGCTTCCATGCAGCCTGACCCTAGCCCTCCCTTCCCTGGAGCCTGACCCTAACCCTTCTTTCCCCGCAGCCTGACCCTAACTCTCCCTTCCCTGCAGCCTGACCCTAACCCCCTCTTCCATGCAGCCTGACCCTAACCCTAACCCTCCCTTTCCATAGCCCTAACCATCCCTACCATGGCCCTAACTCTAACTTTCACTTCCCCCTCAGCCTGATCCTAGCCCTCCCTTCCCTGCAGCATGACCCTAACCCTTCCTTCCCTTAACCCTAAAATTTCCCAGAGAGGTTACATGACGGGCAGCAGGTGTGTCGGGTTTGGTGGTGCTTCCGAAACTGAATTGTTGAGTATGCTAATCGGCATACTCACCCATTCATAAAAAAATGTTCTGCAATAGCTGCTGATTCGAAATATAAACAGACGAAAAATACATTTTGGCTGTCTCTACTTCTCATAAAACAAAAACTGCGGGTTTGCAAAAGTGGAGATGTTGCCCATAGCAAACAATCAGCTTCTAGCTAACATTCTCTAGTATGTAATAGGAAAGTGAGAGCTAAAATCTGAGTGGTTAATATGGGCAATATCTCCACTTTTCCAAACACGCAGCTTAGTAAATCTGGCCCCTCGAGTAGGAGCATAGGCGTGCGCAGCCTATTTTAATAGGGTGTGCACCACTGGAGGGGCGGACCCATTGGGTGTGTCCATCGTCGCCTATTGGGTGTATCTATCTCCCCCTTATTGGGCCTCAATGCAAGCTAAATAATATAGGGAATTTGGTTAATTAGAGTGTACAGTGTGGGCAGGCACCCAGGCAGATGATAATTAATCACAAAACCTGTAAGCCTGGGACAACACTGGCACCTGAAAGTTGCCCTCTTTACATTTCAGCAGATATATATGTTTTTCCTTTTAGGTGAATGGCTGTCAAAGAAGAGTTGGTAGGCAGGGGCAGACTTACTTAGAATTCTTTCCATTCTGTAATTACAGTGCATCCGGAAAGTATTCACAGCGCTTCACTTTTTCCACATTTTGTTATGTTACAGCTTTATTTCAAAAGAGAATAAATTCATTTATTCCCCTCAAAATTCTCAATACCCCAATGACAAGGTGAAAAAGTTTTTTTGAGATTTGTGAAAATATATTAAAAGAAAACAACTAAGAACTCACATGTATGTAAGTATTCACAGCCTTTGCTCCTTAGAATAAAGCACATGGCAGCCGCCTGGTGTTTGCCAAAATGGACCTGGACTCAGACCATGAGAAACAAAATTCTCTGGTCTGATGAGATAAAGATAAAACTCTTTGGTGTGAATGTCAGGTGTTATGTTTGGAGCCAACCAGGCACCGCTCCTAACTAGGCCAATACCATCCCTACAGTGAAGCCTGGTGGGGGCAGCATCATGCTGTGGGGATGAGAACTTGGAGACAGTCAGGATAGAGGGAAAGATAAATGCAGCAATGTAGAGAGACATACTGGATAAAAACCTGTTCCAGAGTGCTCCTGACCTCAGACTGGGGAGACTGAAAAATAAACCGATCCATTTTTTGATATTGATAGAATTTTATTTTTTATATAAACTGCCACTTTATGGCCAGGGAGCAATAGAACGTGCAAGGCACGTGTTGCCAAAATTAAAGTTTAATATAAACTGCCACTTATGGGCAGGGAGCAATAGAATGTGAAGCGATCTTACTTGGGAGTTTAGAGACATAGGGGCTGATCCAGCCCTACGCTGCCTGGCGTTAAGACACCTGGTGTAAGCGTAAGATCGGCTTAAAAGCCGATCTGCGCATGCACCGTGCAGATGTTGCCTGGCGTAGCTACGGAAACGCCCGATCTACGATCCATAGCTTCGGTGTAGTAACGCTGGAGGAGGCGTCCCCCAGGGTTACCACGCTGAAGTTAGTGCAGGTAGGCAGGGGGAGGGAGGGTAATGAGGCTGGGAGGGCGGCGTTAGCGTACTAACGCCGCTGTCCCAGCGTAGTTATACTGGGTTATGCCGGCTGAAGTTAGGGTAGCCTTCAGCTGGCGTAACCCAGTATAATTACGATCTGGCAGGGGGAGTGTCGGGGGAGTGTAATGCTGTTACGCTGAGCGATAGTACGCTCAGCACAACAGTGTTACCCTGGATCAGGCCCATAGTGGATATGATCCCTATCATAGGCGTGCGCACGGGGTGTGCCTGGTGTGCCCAGGCACACTCTAATATATGTTAGCCGCAGCAGCATTCTGTCAGCAGTCTAGCTGACAGACGCTGCACTGTAACTAGCTGAGATAGACGCCCGGCGGACGGCGCTGCTTCTGGCGTCCTCGTTGCCAGGCAGCGCCGTCAGCCGGCAATATGAGAGGGGAGGGACGCAGCCAATGACAATTTGCAGCCTCCGGCTGCTACGTAGACACGCTCTAAGTCGTTGAGCGTGTCCACGTAGCAGCCGGAGGCTGCATCGTGTCATTGGCTGCGTCCCTCCCCTCTCATATTGCCGGCTGACGGCGCTGCCTGGCAACGAGGACGCCAGAAGCAGCGCCGTCCGCCGGGCATCTATCTCAGCTAGTTACAGTGCAGCGTCTGTCAGCTAGACTGCTGACAGAATGCTGCTGCGGCTAACATATATTAGAGTGTGCCTGGGCACACCAGGCACACCCCGTGCGCACGCCTATGAGTAGGAGTGTAAGGCATAAAAACAAACAATGGTATCAAGGTATCGGCGCTACAGGTGAAAACAAAAGGGGAAAAGACGGAGATCTAGCGTCTAATTATGACTAGGTATCTCTGTTCACTGGTAAGATGTAATAAACTAATACCCAGACAAATCTTCTATTTCCTCCGAATATTCAAATAACCCCTATATAAATAGGTACTGTTCAGAGGGGTGTATACTGGTAATAGATGTTAATAGTGAAGACAAATTTGGTAGATTTCATAACACAATTACCAAAATAAAATAAACCAAAGTGTATCGATGAGGACCAGCTGTCTACCTTTGTAGACCACAAGTCCACAAATCAAGTCTATCAGATGTATGTTACAGTGCGTAACTGTACTTCTACATATTGGGTCAGGCAGCAATAGGTTATTTGCAGCGCTATTTTTCCTTTTACATCTATTCTTTCAAGGAGTGTAGGGCAGTGTTAGTGTGCCACACAGGGAAAGTTTTAATCATTTTTAAACAGACCAGGTGGTTGTTTTTGTGACTTTGGGCCTGATCCAGAGCAACGCTCGCAAGCGAGCGTACGACGAGCGTATGCGAATTTTCGGCAAAAAATTTGCAATGCGCATGCCCAGTATGACAGCTTCCGGTCGCCCGAGCGTCATGAGCGAATAGCGGGCGTATCGTTAGCGTATTTTTCGCTCGCTGGGCGTATTTTTTTTACGATGGTCGGCTGGGCGCCCGTTTTACTACAGGGAGGCGGGGATAGCCATTTAAATTGTACAGTATGGGCGTGCTAAGCGTATTTTCTCAGCGTATTCTCTGCGAATTTTCGTACGGCCGACGGTCGTACGCAGTGTAGGGTATAGCCGCCGTAAGCAGGGACTTTACTATGGGAGTGCTAGGGGCGTGTAGGTTGATACGCCCGAGCGTACGTTCGCATTCGCCCGTCGTGCGAATTTTCGTAACGCTGGATCAGGCCCTTTGTCAGACGCACTTCACAGAGGCTCAGTTGAGTGCTGGACTGTGCAGGTATTTCTTACTTTCAGCTGAAATTAAGGGCCGGATTCACAAAACCGTAATTTTTTACATACGCGCCTAATTTTGCGATTCTAGCTACTATGCCTGCGCAGTAACTATTTTACGCTATCTATGTAGCTTTTTGTTACATAGATTGCGTACATGCGGTCTTTAAAGATCACATGTATGCAATCTTCGTAATGAAAAGCTACGTAGATAGTTTAAAATAGTTACTGCGCATGCGTAGTAGCTAGAATTGCAAAATTAGGCGCGTATGTAAAAAACTACGGTTTTGTGAATCCGGCCCTAAATTTATTTATTTTTTTTTTTTTCCACACAAATTCATATTTTATCCAATGGGCATTGGGGATGGGAAACTCCTGTTTTTTTCATTAACCTTCATCATCAAACAACAAAATGTATACTGTGTATAATACACAAAATGAAATATAGCATCATTATTAAACATTGTGGGCCTGATCCAGACTGAAGCACAAAAGTATAAATAGAACGCATTCTGAGAACACCCTATAAACCCACTTATATAGCTACTTATAAACATAGACCAGATCCAGAGCTACACTGTGCCGATGTCTGTAAGTACGGCCTGGATAGCTCTGGTGCACTCCCCCGACACTCCCCCGTCTGAGCGTAGTTACACTCAGTTACGCCGGATGAAGGCTACCCTAACTTCAGCCGGTGTAACCGAGTGTAATTACGCTCAGACAGGCGAGCAATCAGTGAAACCCAGCCCTCCCTTCCTAATTTATATCCCTCCCCCCACCTATCTTCTGTAACTACGTTGTAGTTACGGAACAGCACGAACCCTGAATCATTGATTACGCCGGGCAACATGTGCCCGGCGTATGCGCAGAAGGGCAAATATGCGGCCGTAGCTCTAGATCTGGCCCATTAAGTGTAGTAACGGCAAGGTTAAATTGTCCTCTGTGTCAGTAACTTCCTGCACTAATACATGCCGTGCAGCTGGAGTCAAATGATACGACTGAAATTGTGTATAGTTATCCACATGTTTAGGTATGGATTGAGCTAATTTGCGGGAACACGCCCTTACTGTAAATGGAGTATGTTAGTCCTGTCCTTTTCTCACCCGTAATGTCCCTTCAAACAGGTAGCAGCATTGTTGGTTTATGTTCTAGTCCGGATACCCACAGTTGGGGGCTGTTCTTGTCCTGTGTAGTGCGATAGTGTGTTGAGATATGCTACTCTGTATCGTTTATGTCTCAGTGTGTATCGGATTCGGTTTGTCTATGGTAAGAAGAGCTGTGAGTAGGTCAATGGACAATGATGGTAGTGGGGAGGTGTTTCAGGATAGACTTATGGGGATCAGATTTTGGCAGATTTTATTTTGCACATAAATCTCACATTTCTGCAATGGGTAATATGGACACGTACCTTATGTTGCTCCTCATGTCATATATTTATTTCCAAATATTGATTGCCATCTACCTTGTATTGATAATCCTGCTCTCCATATTACCTGCCCTGACTCCCAATTAATTCTCTGCATGCAAGTCATCCTTCTACATCGCTATGAGAATACATTGTGCAATTGCATTAGGTAATACCACTTAAAAGCTTTCTCATTATCCTAAATAGTAACATTAGCTACATGGAGATAAAAATGGTAGCAAGAAGCATCCCTGAGCAGCAGGAGGTTAAATAAGACTAAAATCCTTAAAACCTTATTAAAGAAAGAAAATGTGCTTCTTTACAAGGTCATTTACACCAGAATTGCTACAGATGTAACAAAAATCCTGTCGTGAAAAATCAGAGAAAGAACATATAGAGCATTGTGAGTTGTCCTTTCTAAGTGTTTCTTAGACAATGATGCAGGTTAAGTATGTGATCAACTCAACTATAGTTGGCAATACGATTTGCATTTTGCAGTGGGGATGTATGAAAATCAGCCCTGAGCACTCAATCAAGGAAGTGAGCTGATCCCTACAGAAAAAATCAGCAGAGGTGGCATGTTCCTAATATTCACAAAGAGCAGCTATAAATGTACTACAGCAAAAAATACAAGTGGAAAAAACTAAAATCGAGAAAATTGAGAATTGTTCTGGGGCCATAAGTGCAGGCAATCAGCCCATTTATTGTGAATTAAAATGGACCACAGTCTACGATATGGGAAAATGAACACGGGCCAAACCACTTCACCCTGCCAATGTGCTTAAACTGCATCAAGGGAGTGATCTGTGGTTGCTGAAATCTTGCACTTGTCTTCTTCTTCTTGTTGCCACATAATGAAACACAAGTATCTTGGGCTTGGTTAACTATTCTTAATTCTGGATTTCTTTTGAGGACTCATTGAGTTTTTGTTCTGTGCTAATGCTGCAGAAACAGAAGGCTCCAGAACTTTTAGAATCATTTTCTTTGATAGGCATAGGCAATGTTACAGGTTTGTGGGGGCATAGATTATAATATTCATGTATTATCGGTAATAGTTTATTATTTGTATGTATTAAGAGGTATATTTACACACAGATCTCAGTCCTCACCTATGCACTTTGATGTTAAGGGTTGAATGTCAACAATTATTTGGCACATAATGTGCATATATAAAAATGGCATTGTGTTTAGAGAGGCAATAAGGGTAGGCAAGAATATGCCAAATACAGCAATTGTCGATATTAACTTCATTGCTGCCTATTTATCAGGGAAAGCACATGCAGATGTCTCTCAGGAAGTGTACTGCTTATGACATCTTGACATATATACATAGGCTTTGGAACGGGGGGTGGGGGGCGAGGGTGCATCTCGCCCCCCCCCCAAAAAAAATACCAAGGGGACACCAGGGGACACCAAGGACCGCTGACAGGGGGAGGCAACGGGAACTCTTGTAAGCGGGGGGATGCGGCGCCAGGCCGATCATCCTCCCCGCTATGAAGACCGGCAGGCAGTGAAGTAACTAAGCCACCCACCTGTCCTGTCCCGAAGCTGGAGGCACCCAGCTGCAGAGCTCAGTGTGACGCTGGCGCGACCTCAGGTTACGTCAGCGTCATCCAGAGCAGAGAGGGAGCACCACCGAGGAGCACAGCAAGAGGATGAAGGTAAGGTAAGTATAGGAGGGGGATTATTGGGACTCTGGGATGCTGAGGGGAGACATGAGGGGATTATTTGGAGGCTGGGGAGACATGAGGGAGACTATTAGGAGGCTGGGGAGACACGAGGGAGATTATTTGGAGGCTGGGGAGGCATGAGGGGGATTATTTGAAGGCTGAGGGGAGACATGAAGGAGATTATTTGGAAGCTGGGGAGACATGAGAGATTATTTAGAGGCTGGGGAGACATGAGGGGGATTATTTGGAGGCTGAGGGGGGACATGAGGGGATTATCTGGAG
>WWET01000034.1:356072-379920 GCA_011038615.1 Limnodynastes dumerilii
TCTTTCCCTTCTCTGCTCTAAACTATACATGTATAAATGAATGATCAGTAACATTGGGCTGGATCCAGACCTTGTTAAGTGCCTGAACTTAGTTACTCAAGGGCTAAACCATGTTGATTTCAGGGGGAGCAAAGTTCTTTGCATGCATGGATATATCTTTAAATTGCTTACTGCACACAGATACTGACCAGCTTTACTATCACACTGTTATGTAGACTTGGGATAGAAAACATCACCTCTCAACACTAATACTGTTCGCAACAGATGAAATATGACTCCCCTGAAATCAACATGGTTTAGTCCAGGAGTAACTAAGATCATGCACTTAACAAGGTCTGGATCAGGCCAATTATTTGTAATATATATTTTGTTTTACTGAAAATTTTATACATACAAAAAACATTTTTTATTTAGCCTATTTACATACAATTATGATATGAAAAAACAAACAAACAATACACATAAAACTACTTATATAAAATATTAACAATGGGACTGTTCCTGCATGGACAGAGTTGCTAAAGTCAGCACACAATAGGCTTGTGCATTTCCGTGACATTCTCTATTCACGGACGGATTTTAGCTGACTTAACTATAACTGTGCCTTAACTTTTCCCCATGGATCTCTGTGTGTGATGTAGGGAAGTGCCTAACCCTTCCCATACTGTAAAATTGAAATGCCTCCCCCTGTCTACAATGTGTATACTTGAACATAGTGTTACATTTCCAGAAGTGGAAGGTTAGGGCTGAAGGTTAAGGTTACGGTTAGGCTACGCATAATGGTGATAGGGGAGGGTTAAAGGTAGATTTAGGAAGTAAGTTCTTTTCTGTCAGTGATGAAATCTTCATGGCTACAGGAGTCGGCGTACCTCTGCTGTTGAGAATTTACGGTAGTCGCCATTCAACTTTATTAGGCAAGTATAGTAGTTATGTATATTACGAGTGTTCAAATTCATGTAATTCATGTATTACTAATTCAATTGCATTATTTATGAAGGTAGGTAAGTATGTACATATTGTTTTTTGGAAGGTTCAGAGGCTCCTATAGACTACTAACTTGGACAAAGTAAGACTAAACTAAAACAACAACAATTAAAAGACAATTCCGAGTATCAACAATTGTTTCATTTTAAAAAAATACCTAATTACCAACGTTTGCTGCTCTCTTCTCTTTTCCATTTTATCAGTTTTTTTTTACAAAAATGTATTACTACTAGGTACTACTAGGTATACCTATACTGTGCTACCTAAACCTATAGCTACTACAATATTACCCGCTTCGCGATCTGTATGTCACTAACAACATGCCATCCCAAGTGTAAGCTATAATTTTGCTATGTGTGCGTTGTTTACTTGCCGTGTCACCCACACTATTCCTAGAAGAGTGCCTTCATTATTTATTGCCCTTTAAGAGGGTGGATGCCTTTCCTTGTGCCAACCGATCTTTTGAGTACCTACTATAGAAACCCCATACTTGTGCAAATTTTATTTTCGATGGGGGGGGTTGAACCCCCAAACACCCCCTTAGCTACGCCAGTGAGCTGGCTCATGACTGAATGCAGCTAACTTATGCATTGGGAATGCAGAAATAAGCTAAAGTTATTCATTCTGGATTTGGTCTTTTAGCCTTTACACCATCATTCTGTATAAGGACAGCAGGGGCGTGAGATTCAATAAGTGGTAAAGAACTTAGCTGTTCTCCCCTTGTTCTTTTATCTCAGGATGCAGCATTGCACAGAAAAGCTCTAAACATCACTGCGGAACCAGATCTACTGAGGATTGTAGGCAGGGGTGTATCTATGGGTCCAGCGCCCCTGGCAAAGTAAGGGACTAGCGAAATGAAGTCCACGATCATAGAGAAGCCTGTGACCACGGGACTTCATTACTTTTAAGTCTCGCCCACCGCGGGAGCGTGACGCTACTTCAGTACTAAGCTGCTGACGGTCTGGGTGGACACCGGGGGTAAGATAGGGAAATCTGGAAGGGGGGGGGGGTTACTGACCAGTGCTGCCTGCTGCACTAAGGTGACATATCTATCTCTTAGCCACGGATGGCAGCGCCGGGCGGCGCCCCCCTTTGGCTGGTGCCCCTGGCGGGTGCCATCCTGGCCAAGGGGTAGATACGCCTCTGGGCCAAGGGGTAGATACGCCCCTGATTGTAAGACAGGTAAAGTTTGCTGATATCAGAAATATCCCAATGCCTGAAAATACAGGTTAAATAATGTTGAAATTATGTAAAGAGATCTCTATGTTACAATCATTAACATAAAAAACTGGATCCACTTTACTTTATCTCCGGAGAATTTGTAGTATTTACCATTTAATTTCCCATATATAGATTTTTTTTTATTATTTTGCAGTCACTGTCAGCTCTGGTGATTTGCAGCTGTCAAACTGTATATTCAAAGCATTTCTTTTCTGGATATCCTCAGATCACACACATTAAGCTATTGGTAAATGGTTCTGACTAATGGTTCTGACATCAAAAGATCTTAAGTGTTACAGTAATCAGTGCTCTTTGTTAACAGATTGAAGTGTGTGTTCTGTTTTACTCAGTAAAGTCACCTAAAATCTATTTCAATATTTAAAATAAATAAAAATATGTACACAAAGCAAATTCATAAAGAAAAACACACTAAATAATGCCTGCATTAAAAAATGCATATGAAAAGGACCTGCATACATATATTTATGAATTGAGGGAGGTAAAGACAATATAATGATCAAAAGAAATAATTTATACCATTTAGATGCCAACATTATTAAATAGGTCCCAAAGAATCGCTAAACACAAAATTCATAAAGACAAGGGGCCTGATCCAGAGCTACGAAATTGGTGTACGACGGGCGAGCGTACGCCCGTTTTTTGCGTATTTTCGTACGAAAATTCGCACTGCGCATGCCCAGTATGACAGCTTCCTGTCGGCTGGACGACATGAGTGTATAGCGTTCGTATGGTGTGCGAATTTTTCGCTCGAGGGGCGTGCGTTCAGTACGACGGTCGGCTGGGCGCTCGTTTTACAACAGGGAGGCGGGGATAGCCATTTAAATTGTACAGTATGGGCGTGCTAAGCCCGTACGCTCAGCGTATTTTGTGCGAAAATTCGTACGGCCGACGGTCGTACCCAGTGTAGGGTATAGCCGCCGTAAGCAGGGACTTTACTATGGGAGTGTTAGGGGCGTGTATGTTGATACGCACGAGCGAAAGTTCGCATTCGCCCGTCGTGCGAAAATTTCGTAGCTCTGGATCAGGCCCAAGTTCTAGATCCAATTACCCCTTTATTTCCCTGTTAACAAACCAATGTGCTCCTCCAATTCCCTATAAATTAAACCTCTCCCCCCGGTTTATACTCATTCAATCCCCTTCATCCTGTTCACATTAAGTCATTCCTATGAAACTTTAAATATTCTGTAAAATCCTTTTAATGTGAGATGGAGCAAGTAATCGTTGATGAGGAGTACGGATCTTGTGCAGACTGAAGAAGTCAAGCTGATAGATTGTTTATAGTAAGGAAAATGCTGTATGTTATTGCAGTGTTAATGAAAACATCTATAACACAAACAGAGAGGTATAATATGTAGCATCTGCTGGCTAATAGGAATATTAGCAACTCACCTTGAAAGATCTGAGTGGGAAATAGCAAGTCGACATGGCAGAGAGACATTCACCAACAAATGTGACATACCCAGAGAGATAAATAAAACTGGGTATCACCCCCATAGTGGTGTAGTTTATTTAAGAGCCATTATATACATAGAGGAGAAAATAGGATTTAGGACTAAGCCTTTCTGTGCTCTAACCTTTATATTTTCAAGATGAAGAAACATTCACAACAAACAAAGGGCAATTCTAAAGCCTTATGCATCTGCAGATTGATTTGCCCAGGTTCTATTAATAAATATATAATGAATCAGGTGAGGTCAGCATAGGAGCTGATGGACAGATATATATAATATACAAAAAAACAGGCCAAAAGATTGCGCTAATGTCCAATAACTATTACAAACAAATACCAGGTTGTGCAAAACAATAATGAATTAATTTAATCATAACTGTGCATATGTTCCATTTGTTGTTATGACATTGTGGGGTTGTGATAGAATACCAAAACTAGGGTAGCTAAAGATGGGGTTGTGAAAGGTGAAGTTGTATGAACACCAACAACTACATCTTCCCCCCCTATTTTACTTGTCTCGAGCTCGGGTGAGGAGGACACTTTATATTGGGTTAGATACAGACTCGATTTTGTCTCAAATTCAAAACATTTCAACTATACAGGGGATGATTCTTCAGTGAGCACGGGCCTGATTCAGACCTACGCTGGTGTGCGTAGAGTATTAACGCTGGCGTACCTTCGATGCATGGCAATAGGAACACCCCTTGGTCGTACTAAGTTTTTCTTTCATACGCTCAGCAAACCCTACCCTAACTTATCTGTTTATTACCCTGTGAGTCCGTATGGTCATTGCGTAGTTACGACGCTTAGAACACCCATACTTTACAATTTAAATGCCTCGCCCCGCCCTCGGCGCATAGTTACGGATTTTGTAAGGCAGGCACGCCCCCCTCCAGCATTAATATGAAGCTAATACGCCCACGGCTCATACACTCAGAATTTCTCAGTGTAAAATGTGTCCTGCGCATGTGCAGTTAGTACAAAAAGCTGTTTTTACGCTTACGATCAGCGTAAAACCGCACACCAGCGCAGGTCTGGATCAGGCCCCATGTGTGTGTGAATCCACATTAATTTATAAGAAAGTATTCTCATCCATTCAGTGACACATCCAAAAAAAGGGGATGAGTTTGAGTTTGCAAGTGTGTGTTCACCCTTTTATTGGAGTCCTCATCACATCAGAATAAGAGGTCCAGCATGTCCAGCAGTACAATTGCATATTGCAGTCAGCGGCCTCACTGCACCAAGAAATAAGAGCTCAGTGGAAGCGGGATCCTATACCAGAATCTTGCTGATTCCAAGCTTTCCTTATGGATGAGGTGAGGCTATATACAATCTGTGGACATAACCTTAAATCTTCTGTGCTGTGCTCATTTAGAGGGGTTTAGTTACTTACCTGCCTCGTTCCCTGTGAAGCATCAAGTTCGCTTATCTTCATACTGAACCTGGTATCTTCGTTCACAGTATTTACGAATACTTACCCTTCTTGCGAGGTCCCGCGATGATCCACTGGATCCTCGCAGTGCTTCTCATTCATGCGATGCATGAATGAAGTACTGCACATGTGCAGTATCTCTCATTTAGGACTTTGAAAATTTCAAGTCCCAACATGAGAAACACTGCACATGTCCATTGCATTCATACTGGGACTTGGACACCTTCAGTCTGACGGGTCGCCTGGACAGGTGAGTTTAATATTTACTTATTTTTTTCTATTATTAATTATAGAATCTTTACTTATAAAAAATATATATATATATTTATTTTTTTGCTATGGGGATAATCTGGTGTATTCCGACGGTCTCCCCTTACATACCATCCTTTTCCTTCCCCTAATAATAGCTATTAGGGGGGAGGAAAAGAGGGGTATATGAGGACATCGCCGGAATACTTGACACTAACACCAGCCTGAGCTGGCATTAGTCTTACACCGGGAGCGGAGTGTAAAACTCAGCTCCGGCATCTTGTAAATATGCTCTCCTGCATTTTAATGCGATAGTGTAAGTTTTGAAGTGAAAACTGCCACTCTCGCATTAAAATTATCTTTGTAAATAGACCCCAAAATGAGGACAGTGAAGAAGTCTGGATAGTATGATGGGCACTTTGCCTTATTGCACTATATACATTCTTTTCCCCTATCGCATAGTGGATGTGACATCTGTTTCCGTGGCCATCCCAGAAATGGTCCCAGGACAAATCACTGGCTTCAGAGGATCCAGATGCATCTTGGGAATGCAATGTTACAAAAACAACATCGATTTTATTTAAAAAAAAACAATTACTGAATAAAATATTAAACATCCCATGTGTGATGTGTGCGTTCCCTGGTGACAGTCACCTTCTACTATTCTTATCATAAAATAAAAACACGGACACTTGATTGGGAACTAACTACATTTTATTAATCTTCTAAATAATTAATTTGTTAACTATCAAATAATCCAAGCAGATCATACTTATCTTGAGTTAAATTTTGATGGAGGCAAAGAAAGCAGGTAATAACAAATTTAAATAAATACAAATTAAATAGATAATAAATAATTTAACAAGGTTAATACAACAACCAAGGCGCACTCCTCCACAACCTTTGGCACAACACCTCATTTACGTGTTAAACTAGACCGCCCGCAAGGATGCACTTTCAGCCTCAGGCAATACTCAGTCATTTCTATCCAGGTCAAAGACATTTGCCTTCTGTAACATCTTAACAAACCTAGCAAGAAAAACAGCGCCATACAGTTAACTTAGCCTGCTTTCCGCCTGAAACCACAAACTACGAGCATGACTGAAGGGAAGGAAGGGTGGGAGAAATCCAGGAAGAAGAAGGCAGACACTCAAGCAACAACAGATTTTAAAGACTTGCACCTCAGCTCCACCCACTACCACACAGACCAATGGCCACCAACAACAAGGTGAGTGGCACCACTAAGCCTGGAAACACACAGAGAGTTTAATTTTGCTCTCTGTGCTTAACTCTCCGCTTCTCTACTTGTTGGACACAGAAACACTTTTCTAAATAGCCAGTCACAACCCCTTGCACATTTTATTTGAGAAATATGCATGTTATTTCAACATGCTATAAGATGGCCTTTCATTGTTTCCTTGACCTGTGCGATGATCAGGGTTACCAACAAGCAGGGAATATCTGCTTGTTGCAGTTCACCTGGTACTTGATAATATAATCTAGCCCCACCCACCCAATGGAACACTATAAATTACAGTAGTGATTGACAGGGGGTGGGTCTTAAGCATCATTAAATTCTTCCCCCTATACCAGCATCTGTTTATTCCCTCTGAGATCTCCCAGAGGGAAACATAGAAAGTAGGCAAGCATGGCATCCATTCCTTTTCATCTCCCCTATTTAGAGTTCTGTATATCAGTGCATTCTGCTATGAATGTCAAAAAAAACATTGTCAAGAAAGCTATAGTGATCGAAGAAAACTGGACAGCTGGTATCTTAGAAGAGAAACAAGGCTTGTTGTCTAGACAAACAACAATAACAGACTGGTTTTTCACACATGCTGACCTGCCCAAATCAAAGTGGAAGAAAAGTATCTGTTGCAGATATATATAATGTTTTCTAGATAAACACTTGTGGTTCAATTATTTTCTTCTGGACGTATTACTTTAGTTAGTTAACAACAGAAAAATGCTAATTATTCTGTAAAGTTTAAAGATCACACAGAGACAGCATGCTGCTGGTGTTATTGCAAATATAAACTTGATACACACAGCACAGCATCATTACTTACAGTGCTAATTACTTTGGCTGATTGGATCGGTTTACCAGGCATATCCCAGTTGTTGGGTAGGTGTTGGAAATGCGAAAAGGTGCTGGCACAACATGGTATCATGAGAGCAATGCTTTCATATTGCTCAGGTAATTATGCCCTCAAGGGACACACTTTCATATAACGGATTTGGCACTTACTGTCAATCGCTATAATGTGATTTCACTGACATTTTAGTCCACTGCAGGAGCAGTCTGAAGCATATTGCACAATCCCAATCATTTTTCACACACAGTTGTGCAATCTACTTCCCCCCCTCCTTAGCACATCTAAATTAAGTATAATAATTTCATCTCAATAATGTTACTACTCAAAAGCAACACTGTTATCATTTTCTTTCTAACATAACTAGATCCATGTCCTTTATAGTAGTCTCCAAAAATAAGTTCACTTAAAAGACTTTGGCCCGTATTCACACTCCAGGTACATACGTCTGTAAATTAACGAGAATAGCTACTACGCATGCGTAGTAACTATTTTACATAATCTACCTATCGTTTCGTTACGTAGCTTGCGTATATGTGGTCTTAAAAACAGCATATACGCAATCTACGTAACAAAAGGATACGTAGATTATGTAAAATAGTTACTATGCGCAGTTGCTATTCTCGGTAATTTACGGAGGCCCTTTTTCTTTAACCTACTTAAGTGTTTATTTATATAGAGACCCTCAGTAATGGCACTCGGCTATCTAGCAAGCTGTAAGAACTAGTAAAAATGCCTCCTAAATATCATAAAGGAAGAACTGTCTCTAACATACAGGAACGGGTAGGTGGGCTATTTAGAAAATAGCTGAGTCTAAGGCTACATTTAAGCAGTATATACCAACTGGGCACTTGCTAATTTTTGCTGATTTAATTAATGAATAAATGTACTTATTTTGCAATAATTAAATAATAAAATATAAATGTTATATTTTGCTTTTGAAATTCTAATTGCAGAACATTTGAATTAAATTGGAAACACATGGCTATGATTGTAGCTACTTGCAGCAGACACACGATCATGGACCATTGTTTCGATCCTGAAGTTCGTACATGTGAAGGGAGGCCACTTTTGTAGCCTGCACCCTGCCTTAAATGTTACGCACCAGCCCTATGGAAAATGGGACTGGTGTGTAATGAAGGCTCGTAATGGAAGCTTGTGCTGTTGGAAAGGACTGGATCATGGATCATGAGGATAATTCTGGATTCAGCCCACAGATATTCATAACTGTACTAGGTGGACACTGTGCTGGCCGCTCTGGGGTCTCTACAGTACAATTATATAACTTAGATTGATATGAAAGGAAAAAAACAACTTCTGCATTTTATAAGTCTTGCCACTTTAAGATGCATGTGGCAAGCAACAAAAGAGTTTTTGATGGTGTCCTCAGCAGTTATAATGATGAAATAATAGCATTTGTTCAGATTATTTTTATTATTATTATTATTATTATTATTATTATTAATATTAAGTCTTGACGGAAAGATGAAGATAAGGGTATTGAAGGCTCCCATATTGTTCATCCTCTGAAAGTCATCATGCTTAATGACATACGGATGGGGATTTTGTCAGCATGTATAAAATGAATATGAAATCCAAAGAATGCAGAGACAGTGACCAGGGCTCTCTGTCTTTCATGAGTTTCTGTAATCAGCTGAGTTACCCACCACTGCTTTCAGTGAGCAGCTTTATCATCAAAGTTTCTATGAAAGGCTAGTTTGTAGCTCTGAATTATTTAAAAACATGAAAAGATTATATATATAATTAGGTTTGTCATCTAAATTGATATTTTATTATAGGCAAACCTGGTGTGCAGTCTGGATAATAAAATCAACAGCCTTGGTTATCTTTAATAAAGTTGTCCCTCTAAATACAGTCTGCCAAACTTGCATTTGAAAACCTGCTGTTTAGAAATAGTTTTAGTAAATGATTCTGACCTCTAAACGTACCGGAGGTTTTGCAGACCACACGGAGGAGGGGAAAGAGGGGAGTGAACACTTTAGGTCGATTCAATTAGATTTGCACCCACGTTATTTTTGGTACGAAGCTAATTCCGTGTATTTTTTTTGGGTGGGGGGGAGCGCACCGCAAGCTACTTCCCGTCATCGCTCCTTATTGAATCGGGCCCTTCAAGTCACCTGTCAGACACCAAGTCAGACATCTGAATCAGATGTAAGGAAAGCAGTAAATATCCTGATTGCCTTTTCTATGACTGCTTAAGCCAAAAAAAGAAACCTCCAAATAAAAAATCATAAGATGCATTTTGTGTGAGGGGTCATTTACATATAAATAACCCACATTATTTATTTCAATCCACTTTGTCATTAATAAATATTTCTATAAAATTTGTCCTATAAAATAGCTAAAATGTATATATACATAGTCAGAAAGATTGCGAGACAGCAAGGTTTAAGTAACAGATTCTTTCACCAAAAAGGCACAGTTGAATTGTATGTTTATAAAAGTCATGATCTCGCCAACGGCAGTTCTGATAAATAATGTACAATTCTTTGAGTGTCGGTATTATCCAGCAAAAAGGATTTTGTGAATTTTCAGTTATGAATAGAGAGTTCAATACATTTGGCTGGACATAAAAAAATCAATGCAACATCAAAGTAATAAACCAACATAGACATCCAGACTGTTGTTGCTAAGTGCTAATTCTCTGTATTTGTGCAGCTGTAACATATGACAGATCTTATTTTCTGCAACTGCCATTGAGCAGCAGGATTAGATAACATTGCCTACAATATGGGTCGGAAATTTCACAAAATACTGCACTGGAGAATGTTATGTGTCCACAAGTGCTCAGTAAATGTTTTCTAGCAAACAATACACCTTTTTGTGCCAGTGAAAATAGATATTCCTTGCTGCTATCAACTATTTGGAATGCTATAAGAGTTCTCTTTCAGGCCTGTTATGACATTAAATGTTGCATACAATTCTTACCTGACTTGCAGGAGTGTGGCCAACTACTGCTTCATAAGGAGGAGGTAGCTCAGATGGGTATAAAATTCCAGGGCTGTTAATGGACACCTCATACAAAGCACTAAAGGGTGAGTGTGGGAAGTCCAGGTGAAGTCCTCTGAGCAGAAAAAAAAACACTGTTGTCATTACATAGTAAAAAATATCCTTCACAATAGATTAAACTTAATTGTCACTCCTTCTAAATATGCGATCACTGCAGATAAAACAGATTTACCTGCGCTAAACCACTACATTTATCTCATAACTGCCCTTTTACTATCTGAATGCATCAAAACACATCAGATTTTAGTTTACTGAAACTATAAAATTAGAAAATGGACCATCGTTCACTAAGAAATTGTTTTCCATAAATTCTCTGAGCAATGGCATTTTTATGTTTGTTGCGATTGCTATTTACGATTTTTCATACACAGTGCTGTATGTTTTCACCTCTAATTATCTGTGAATTAATGGATCATTTTGTTCCCTGCTACTGCTTTATACAGTTGACGTCTTGGCAAATATGTCCGAATATCAGGGCAAACAGATAAAACTGTTCAACCCTAAGATTAACTGCATTCATCCGAAGTTAAGAAAGGCTATTATTATTATTATTATTGGGGTTGTTTCTTGATTGTTTTAATGTTTGTAGAATTTGCATTATCCTTTGTTGTTTGTGTTTCCAGTTGGAGCTCCACCAGACATTCTGGTTGGGCAAGTCATGTCTTTTAAATGAGACAAAGACCCCATAGGGCTGCAGTCGACATAAATGGTAGGCAGGACCAGGGGGTAAAAGTTTATGCTTTCAATTTGTTTATGATTTAGATTGGTGGGTAGTGAGGTAGGGGGCATAGGTTAGATAGTGATATAAAGATCATGGCTAAAGCAGGGGCCTCCTCTTCATTAGGAAATTTTCCCCCCTTAAAGTGCTAAGTTTTAACTAGCATGTTTGTTTTTCCTATTCAGATGGTGCATGGTGTGGCGGTAGCAGTTTGGGGTTAGCATGGTATTCTTGGTGCATATTTTGGATAAGTTAAGTTGCAAACAACCCTTTGGTACTCAACCCATGAGAGTTGCAAGGACACCATTCCCTAGCGGTTGAGTCCATGAGTATGCCACCTTCCAGGTGGTGGGGTGAGCTTTGTGATTGGGTTGCTGCTGGGTAAGGCTGTTTGCCGTAGGCGCCAATGTTTTAGTGATTAAAGTTAAGTAAGTGTTAAGTTAGGTGCTGAACCCCCATCTGCTATTTGGGCCACCTTTCACCGCTGGTTGTTACAGCTTTAGATATCAATTCTAACTCGGCCCAATTAATTAATTTAATAAATCCATGTTCCCTTTTTAAATGCCTGTCTGGTGCGTGAGTGGGGCCTATGCCTTTTGCCATTTAATGTGTTACATTGACTATTCTTCCTGCCTGTATTCATCTCTGTATACAATGTGTTTTGTTTTTACAAAGGGGTTCAGTGTGGATGTTATACATAATGGAACTTTTATATACCCTAATGAAACCTATAATTGGCTATTACACAAGTCAGTCCATTCTCTACTGTCTACTGAAGGGTTTGTGTTAATGTATTACTTCAAGGAGAACATGTTCATTATATGCAGGTTATTTCTACTTTCACTGAAGACGTTAATGCATTTTATGAAGGAGTCATGTGACATATATGACACCAGTGTACTCTTTAAATATATATTTGGACATAATTTTACAAACGATAAATGATAAAATAATCTACTGTATAAAGTACTAACAACTTGATTTGTCCATATATTAGTCTAGAGAAAACCTCTAACATCCTAAATTGTTACAGGACCGTGAGTGAGGAAGTTCGCCTTACAGGATTAAGATTATTCTGTGTTAAGATTAACATTCTATAATATATGTCCATCTTTTCTCACATTGTTGTATATTTAACGCAATGAAAACCTTTGAAAAGCACTTCAAAGATTCTTTACATATTTGAGAAGAGCTCTTTAAGTGCCATGTGATGGGTAAAAAGGCTTACTGAAATGTTTATAAATAAAAGGCCTTGGAAAGAGAAAAAATGTGCATAAAAATGCTCAATGTTACAATAATGATTTTACAGATTTTTTTAAAATGATAGAACTGATAAATTAGTATAATTATTATTATTATAGAAATGAATTATTCTCTTTTTAAAATGAAAGACCTATAGTCTTCCTTTCTTTGATTTTAAAAGATAATGGACCGGATTCACAGATCCGTATTTACTACATGCGTGTTTTTACGCATGAATGTAGCAAGGCAACACCCATATAACACTCCCCTCGGCCGGACGAATTTTCGGTGACTTCCACCTCCATAGGACACCCTTAAGTCTACGTGTGTACTTACACGTGTATGTTACTTTCTTACATACGTGCATGCGTATTTATCTAACCACACCCTCAAATGCCCATTTAAATGCTTCCCCCGCCCACTTTTACGTAACTACTACTGTATGGACAAAACCCACACCCATCCAGACGTATGTCGCTAAGTGTGATTCACAAGTCTGTGCCAAAAGCACTTACGTGCATAAATACTATGTAATGTGCGTGGAAAAAGTTACTACATATGCGCAGTTAATCCGCTCCTAAAAATATGCACGCAATCCCATGCAAAAAACGGATCTGTGAATACGGTCCGATTATTATTATTATAATTATTGATTTACCAGTAGTGTCATTTAAAAAAATTGTATCTTACAAGCCTTTTAGCAAAATATTGATTCTTAGCATCTATAAAGTTTTTCACAATCATTAAAACGAATAATTGCCTTGTTATAACCTAAATTGCCTGCACATTTAGTATATCAGTGCTGTAAGTTAGCTTGTAGTCACCTTTGCATTTCCATAACAGGTGTGCAGGTGTACTCAGGCGGATAGTATGGTGGAGGTGGAATAGGGGGAATAAACTCATCAAAATCCAAGGTCTGATGAAGAATCGTCCCATGTGCCATCATGCAGTCCATGTTCATAGCATGTCCTCTATGCGGTAAAAACTAAAAGCAAACAAAACAGGAAGTTATAGGCATAGTAAATCTATTATATATGTATATATAAATAATCTTTTAGACCGCATATACGTAATCTACGTATCGAAACGATACGCAGATTACGTACAATAGCTACTACGCATGTGCAGTAGCTATTGTTCAGTGAATTACGTCCGTCTATGGAAGACGGACGTAGTTCTGGATCTACCCCAATGTTCTTTGTATTTTAGCAATTCTATTATGACTTTTGCAGACCTTAGCAAGTTCCTCCAAGCTTACTCTATACCTTGATATATCCATTTACCCTTCAGTTTTCAGGCCGCTGATGCAGAAGTAGCAGTAAATAAAATCTTGAAACTATAATAGTTGCCACATTCAGCATTTGGAGGCAGAATTGGCAAAATTCGGTCAGAATTGTCATGCAGAGACTCTTCCCAACCAGAGCAGCATAATGTATCACCATCTTCCCTCGCCACTGCAGATTTCTGGAGAACAAAACTTGCACTTGATATAAAGACATAGGGATCTGCCGATGTATTCAGAGCAGAGGTCCGATAGCAGATTGCAGTGCGATCCTATATCCCATGCGTGCAAGGGGAGGTCACTTTCCTTGTACATATGGGAATTCCAGCGGCAGTAACATACTTTAATATTGACTATCATGCTTAACCAAGCCTCAGCCCCCATGGATGCAGCTCAATGCCGGAAGCCTTATACCCACACAGGTGCACTCTCCATTTGTGCTCATTTTCTGCTCGCACACAGACCTGTCGACAGGAGGGGGGGGGGCAAGGTGGACAACTGTGACAGGCCCCAAGGCTCTGAGAGGCCCCTGAAAGCCACTACTGCAGACACTATTAAGGAAGGATGGGGGCCCCCAAAAACATGTGTACTGGGCTTCAAGATTTCTGTTGCCGAACATGCTCGCACCAAGTGGAAACTTATCATAAACAGTGAGTCCGTGTCTCCATTTTCTCCAAGGTTCTTCAAACTTCATAATTTTTTCTTTCTAAATGGACAAGTCATTAATAAAATCCCACCGGGCCCACTTTAGCATTTGGACACACAGAATAAGGATATGAGGATTAATTCTGAAACCAAAGAAGCCCCCTAACTGTAATGATAAAATAATGAGAAATGGTGGTAATACATACTTTGTATTTTTGTGAGGTGGTATTTTTGCAGTGCAAATATAACAACTTTCAATAGTGCAAATCCACTGCTCTGCTGGTGGGTGTGAGCCATATCTAGAAGAACATGCCCTTAGAGTATAGTGGCCAAGCTAATCCACACTTTCCTATCTCTACCTCTGCAGTGATGCATTTTGCCAATGTGCATGTGCAATAGGAAGCCACGCATGACATGCTATGCAAATTGCCAAAAATCTAACTCTGCCTTATCTCCACGGTCTGCTCATTCCTAGTGTTCAATATTGATATCATTAGTCCATTTAATCCAATCATTTACAGATGTAATGAATCTTATCATGCTAACTGGTAATATTGTAAATTAGCATTGTTTACATTAGGCAGTATCAATATAACTTCATTATCTATGCTCGACTGGTCAGAATGACATTTCTCAATCTATTCTATTTATTCTTTTTTCACAGCAAGCTCGGAAATGTTAGATTCAGATGAGAAGCAGAGAGAAGACGGTAATGCCAACAAACACTTTCAATTACATGGAAAACCAAGAGCCTAATGAGGCTGTTAGTAAGTCAAACCAGTACAAGATACTGCAGAGACTACTGTGGAGATCAAACAACATATCATCCCTTTGACCCTGCTCCTTGTGCTAAGCAATGAAAAAATATCACAGCTAACACAATTCAAAAAACATGGCGTCTCTTCTTCTCCCATAGGCAAGGTGGTGTTGTCATGTTATTTTCACTGGATCTGTAGCAGGCTGAGTCTTTAACTCTTGCCTCCATAAGCAAGTGAGCTAATAATATCAGCTTAAGGCAAAATTCAGTACTGTGCTTGAACTACTGAACGTGTGTACTCTTGTCTGCTTGCATTACTGTGATCTACAGTCAATCATACAAAGATGTAAACAGAAAGACAATTCTATTCTAATTCTGCTTCTGCATTTCTGGAGGCTGCAGTCTCTGACACTGGGTTAAACAAGTTAGAGTGTTTTTACAAATAAAAGACCATTACGTTTATCAGACTTTTTGTCGATGGCAGAATCTACAGTCGCAACTGTGACAATGGGCCTGATCCAGCGCTACGAAAATTCGCACGGCGGGCGAATGCGAATGTTCGCTCGCGCGTATCAGCGTACACACCCCTAACACTCCCATAGTAAAGTCCCTGCTTACGGCGGCTATACCCTACACTGGGTACGACCGTCGCCCGTACGAAAATTCGCAGAAAATACGCTGAGCGTACGGGCTTAGCACGCCCATACTGTACAATTTAAATGGCTACCCCCGCCTCCCTGTAGTAAAACGGGCGCCCAGCCGACCATCGTAAAAAAAACACGCCCCGCGAGCGAAAAATACGCTAACGATACGCCCGCTATTCGCTCATGACGCTCGGGCGACCGGAAGCTGTCATACTGGGCATGCGCGTTGCGAATTTTTTGCCGAATTTTCGCATACGCTCGTCGTACGCTCGCTTGCGATCGTTGCTCTGGATCAGGCCCCATGAGAAAATTGCTAACATCATATTATCATGTATCATTGCTCAGTTTTCATTAAAACCAAAATGTTCCATGTGTGCTCCAGGTTAGGAAATCCTTGTCCCACCCTCCCTGCCCTTGTTTATGCCCTTTCCTTCCCCTCCCCATATTACAGTATATGAATATTGTTATTGTTTATTACTATTGTTTTATGACAGTATGGTTTTAATATAAACAGTTGTTATGTTGGCAGGGGTACCATACTGAAAGCTATATTGGACATGGTACCCATGCATAACACTGACATTTACTAATTTGACAATAAGGTAAAGAAAAAATAAATTCCTCACTTAACCCTGCTTGTGATCTTGGCTCTCTCCTCACTCTGTCCTAATAACTCCCAGAACTTTTCTCCGCTCTTGTGCTTTATGCTCCTGCCTTACTTCCTGCTACTACCAATACTTTTTTCCTGTGCTTCTCTGCAGCTCCTGTATCTCTCTCCACACTATCTGCACTGTCCCTGCTGGCTCTCTCCTCCACTCTTGTGCTTCCCTGCTCAGTGCTCTGTTAGTGCTGCTCCTGGCTCTTACCTCTGTTTATCTTGTCCCTGCTCCTGTTTCTCTTACTGCTGTGTCTTGAATACTGCTGGCTCTCTCCTCCACTTGTGCCTGCTCCTATTCCTGGCTCTCCTCCTACTGCTCTTAGCTCAACCCTAGCTCTGTCCTATCCACTCTGCCTTTTTTATTCTCTCCCATCCTCTGCCTCCATCTGGCCTTCCAACACTCTGTTCTTTCAGCAGCTCTGCGCTCTCTCTCTCTTTCTTTCTCTTCTCTCGCACTCTTCTTCTCTCACTTTCTTCTTCTCTTCTCTTCCTCTCCCATAACCACCAATAGGTAAAAAGTTTAGGATTAGGACTATAATAATATAACAGATAGAAGAAAATTCACCAGTTAACCCTGTCAGCATTTTAGTGTTGGCAGGTAAACTGTCAGCTTTCAGACCAATGCCATTGCATACTACACCCTAAATAGGTAAGGCACCTTGAAAAAAAAAGACTAAACTAAAATAAAAAATATCCAATATTTCAGAATTAAATACACATAAACAAAAGCAAAGTATGATTAAAAACGTGACATGTAAATATTACATCTAGTGTTGTCAATTGCAGGTGTAATACCCTGCAAGACACAAGACCTGGGACTGCAGCCATTAGAATCACCAGGAAGCCTGCCCTTGCATAAAGTACCTTAGAATTTAATTAACACAAATCAGGTCTTTTTGGTCACTTTAGCACAAAGTTGCAACCAGCAACATAGCTTTTGTCCTCTACAGAGAACATCACAGGGAAACTTAGTATTTATGGGCTCTATTTATGTCTTTTTAAAAGGATTGACAGTGCTATAGATGATTTTTAGTAACGTCAAACAGAGAATTGAATAAAATTCTGTCAACACACAATGAATTCTGTGGGTTGTCGCTTTACACAAGGACGTGAGAAAGACAAAAAATAAAGAAAACTGCTGTTTTCTTCATATTCTCTAAGTCTGCAGAGAAAAAAACATACTGGGACCCGAAGTTTTACTTCTGTGATCACAGTTATGTGAGCAACCAAAAATGGTTTAATACAAATACTGAGGGAGGTCCCCTCCCCAACTAATGACCCTTATAAAAGGCTGGGGGAATGCATTACAGTTGCCATAAGTCCCAATTTTATACTCAAGGCACTGTTTACAATACCGTCACAAAGAACATCCCTATATGTAAGGGAGTAGAGTCATATAATATGACACACCAGAGAGTAGTGTTTGCTTACAGGAATAAGTTTTTGATTACATTTGTTACCACTATGCCTGATGCTAAAATGAATGATCAATATTATTACATAGGATTTACAAAATATAGACACATTATACAAATTCCTTCTGTTTCTGGAAACAAGGCACAAAGCAAATGGTATGTGAACATTTTCGCAGTCAAGCATCAGCTCTATAAAGGCATTAAAAAAATTCTAAGGGGAAAAATCCAGCATCAGAGACTTATTTAAGTTGAGCAATAAGTCTGTTACTCATTTTCATTGGTTGACAAAACTAAGCAGTCAGATTCTGAGCTAAATTACTGCTGGAGCACTGGTCTGTAAGAGTGGCAGATGATAGCTCCATCCATAGAAAAACACACCTGGGAACACATGGCTACAAATTGAACAATTACTTGTTTGGCAGAATATGAAAACATGAAGAGTGCTCATTTTTCTGGTACTTATTGAAAATAACATGGGCTGAATACAAGGTAAATGGAATCATGCAACTAAATTTCTTGATGCTCTTGAAGTATACCTTAAGAAAGACCTCATAATGTAGTGAATATTAAGCCCAATCTATGCGCTCTGGGCTCCCAGAGTCTTTGCTCATGCAGACTTATGATCCTGTCCCCCTATCTTAAGAATTCTGTGCTGTCCACACTTAAAACAGGGATGGATAATAGGGAGGGACATAGTATTCCATCTATGTACCATGAGCATCCCTCCACTCTTCTCGGGTTGCATGTGCCACTGTGAACACACATTTTAGATATACACAATGTCGACAGCTAATTGTTGGCTGCGTGTATTTAAAAAAATGGTTGCATTATGAAAATCATGCCATAGACCCACCACTGGACCCAATGCTTCCCTATGCTCCGACGACTGGACAGGTTAGTGCAGGAGAGAGGATATAGTGTAGAAGGATAGTTTTATTGTTAGGCTGAGGGTAGGGAATGGATGAGAGAAGGGGAGATATAGGGTTAGGTTGCGGGGAGGGGAGTCTTAGGGTTAGGCTGCGAGGAAGGGCGTCTTAGGGTTAGGCTGCGAGGAAGGGAGTCTTAGGGTTAGGCTGCAGGGAAGGGAGGGTTAGGGTAAGAATTAGTTAGTGAAAGAGAGTGGCACTTACCTGTCTGCAATGGTGCAGGAAATTTCTTAGTAGCTCCTTCTTTGGAAGTGGGCTGTTCTCAGTGCTACCCATACCCCTTTTACTCATACTGAAAGTGACCTCATCCCTGAGCAAAAGAAAGAGATGGACTGCATAATTCATACACCTGTATGTTCCCATTTAACCACTCCCTCTCACCTACAAGTGCAGAACTTCCTAGAAGCATAACAGTTTGGATGTATACATCCTCTCTGTAAGCTGTATCATTGGACCGGATGCAGACTTTCCAATTATATTCATTTTTTGCTCTCTTGAAAGTAGCTGAAAATGCAGAGTGTGCCCGTGTCCTTGTGAGGCTTCCAACATGGATGCTGGAAACCTTTCCGACAGCAAAGCAGGACGGGATGGCATGTGTGCAGTGTGTGCACATGGTGGGGGGTATGTTAATTGACAGTTGAACCTTATGTACAATCAGAATTCTTATGAGTGGTCCCCCCTTGTATGCCCAAGACTTTGGAACATGAGGTGATCTACCATCATAGCTCAGAACTGCGACTGCAGAGAGGCGGAGTTATGTTTATTAAGTGTGGATTGGTCAGAATGCATTCTAATCAAGTAGCATGGGTTTGAATGCATGAGTAGTATGAAAAAAATAGTGGGGAAATATAAACTGAGGATCTGGCCCTATATATTGTCATTTTAGTAGTTACAAGACGGTGTATATAATATGTGAAATCATTTTTGTACTTAGCTGGACATTTCTTTAATTCTGAGGCACTCAGGGGGCAGCTTGCCAAATCACAGAGCATGAAAACAACAGAAGGGATCACAACAAAAATGTGCCAGGTGGTTTTCTACTCCATTGCCTTTGCCACAGGTAGAGATTTCACAGAGGAAAAGGCATTTTAATTGCCAGTCATCCTTTTAAAGCTTGGCAGGATATTAAAAGCTATCTGGTGCAAAAATGCATTTATTCATCTGTAAAACAGTAAATATTAGGTACCTGGAGTTATTAATGCGTAGGTGTACAATCTGGCTTACGGACACACACTACAGGTTATGTGTGGCCTACATATTATTTTGCAATAAAACACAAATGCTTTAGTAATAAAATAACTTTGGGCAGGATCCAGACTCCCTGATTGGAAAATACCAGCATTTTGCGCTGTACACGCGCCACTTTCCCATTTCTGAACTGATGGCCGGTCAGGATGGGACAGGATGCAGAGATCCATTCCGCTGTGAAGGATTGGGGAAATAAATTAGTTGTACAGTGAGTGTGTGCAAATTTATTTAAGCTTCCAGCCGCTGTCAGCTGTCTGCACACGCACACAGCTGACGACAGCCAGCAAGCACTGGATGAGGCCTGTGTGTCTCTAGTTATCCCAGGGTTGCCGACTTTTTAAGGCTTCACTCTAGGAGATCCCGGAGGGAAGCCATTGATGTCTGTAAGGGGCGGGACTTAATGATGCAATTTATGCAAATTGTGTCATTAAGCCCTGCCTCTGTCAATCACTATTGTTATATCTAGTGTTATAGGGGTGGGCAGGGCTTGATTACATCATCAAGTCCCACTCATCCCTAGTAACTCTAGGGATTACAATAGAGTTTATGAGGGGGTCGGGACTTTTGTCGGCTTCTCTGGATACTGGGAGAACTGCCCAAATTTCTGGAGTCCCCCGGATATACCGGGAGAGTCCGCAACCCTGAGCTATGCCCATGTCCACTGCAGTAATCTGCCATCAAACAGATGCAGTGTGATCTTATTACGTGAGGGCATAAATATGGGATCATTGTATTCAGTGTCAGTTTTATGATGTTGCTTCAAGAATACTTTCCTTCTTGCTAGTCAGTATGAGTGTGTACAGAGAAACTCAAATTCTCACAGAACTCTTTCAGCTATTTAACATCTATTCATCACTATAAAATTGAAGATCCCATTCATTAATAACATGGGACTGTATTCAGACTTAAGAGTGCTTAAAAACCGCTTGTAATACGTAATACATGACGTATTCTCCCCCGTACATTGTCATGCCCTGTCATACAGAGTTGGGCATGTGCGCAAATCAAATCGTAGTGTGTACTTAGTGAGATCCGAGGTGTAATATCTGCCGCGTGCATGCACAGATCGCTAGGAAACATCAACGTATGTTTGCAAACGTTATTTAGTCTGAATACAGCCCCCATTGTATAGATTTTCAAAATAGGGAAGCAGCAAACAACATTCATGCAACACACGTTTTGCTCCCAGAGGCATCTGATCTGAGATGCCTGGATGTAAATATCCACTGCACACTATCCTGTAAACCTTCTGTTGCAAACTAGCAATGAAAAAACCTCTTATAAATTGAATTCTTTACATATTGGGCCTGATCCAGACCTACGCTGTTACACTGAGCGTTCTAACTCTCAGCGTAACAGCAGCTCACTCCCCAGACACTCCCCCTGCTTAGAGCGTATTTACACTCCCTTATGCTGGCTGAAAGCTACCGTAACTTCAGCTGGCGTAAGGGAGTGTAACTACGCTGGGACGGCGGTGCTACTACGATAACGCTGCCCTCCCAGCCTCATTACCTTCCCTCCCCCCACCTCCCTACACTAACCTGAACGTAGTAACGTTGGGGGATACCCCCTCCAGCGTTATTACGGCGCTTCTACGGACGCCCGATCCATGCGCAGATCAGCTTTTAGCCAATCGTAACGCCAGCTAGCGTAGGCCTGAATCAGGCCCATTCTTCCCTTTGAGATTGAATTATTGTTTTTTCTTTTTCTATTGATCTGATTTACATCTATTCTAATCTATTCTCCCAGGTGGCTTTAATAGGAACATTATTTAGGTAAGAGCATTTCAAAGCTGTCTGCAGGCCTCACGTTAAAGGTAACCTATTACCCTACTACCAAAGGAGTAGAGGCATAGGTTTAATGATCACCATCCAGGGGGCTTTAATAAGCAGGAAGCAGAGGAGTGTACTATTAATATAATAGCAACATATTTATGGGTGACTGGAAAAGTAAAGAGAAAAGTAAGTAAATCAATGATTACAAGTGAAGCTTTATGAATTACAGAAAAAGAAGTAGAATGAATTTGTATGGATGATATATACACATGCTCAACAGAAGAAAATGTACTACAGAAACCGAACAGTGGATGGTTAAAAACAAACAAAGCAACAAGTATTATTATGGAAAATATAAATATGGCATAAATCTATCACCAAAAGAAATGTTTAGTATCTTTATTTTCTTTGTCAGATTGTAATAAACTTAAAAGTTTAAGTTAATAAGTGTAAAAGTTAATTAGTGTAACACTTATGAGCAATGTTAAAATGTGTGTGACCACTGTGTCCATTAGAATACACTATAGTATGTATAGTATGTACAGAGGACAGCACATTTCTTCATGGTGCACTGTGACTTTAAATGAAGTTTCTAAGCCCCATATTAGCTCAGACAGTGGGGATGAATAGCAACGTGAAGGAGATGTTTACTACTTTTAACTGATCTGCACGCCAACATTTAGAAAATTTACACAACACATCGCACAACATTTGTAGATTAACTGGACCAACCATGCAACTTTTTTCAGCTTTCATGTGAACAACATTACTACTTTTGTGTTGCAAAGCAAAATCGAAGTCCTGTGGTCAAAAACTTACCCAGAACGGTTGGATGTCCATACTGCTCCAAAGCTGAGTTGCGTCTCAGGTGTGTATTTTTGGGCAGAGATTGTACAATTCCATTTTTGTTAATAGGCTAAAAGAGCTTTAAAGCCTATATAAAGCTTATGAATTCATTAAATATATAGAACAAAAAACAACATAGTCTTCTCCTTAATTATAATTATTACTAATGCCTGCTGCTGAGTGCTGTTATACAGTCTGAATAAATACCCTCCCAGTTTGAAAATGACTAATATAGTATCATATATATACAGTTTATAAACCTATATAGATGTGAAGATATCCCATATGGACTCTCCTACCAATGATTCATGCCAATGATTTTTGGGCTGCAGCAACCAAGAAGATATGTCCTGATTGACTGGACAGGTAAGTTTAACTAAATAATAAAGTTCCATAGAATGCTGTGCCCTAGGTAGCTTTGCTTCTCTCTCAAAATGGTAAGTGCTTCTTACACAAGGTGTGGAGGTCTGGTTTGCAAGAAAACGGAAAAACGGAACAAGCTCTTCTCTGTGCAACTCTTCTGTTCAGATGGATGAGGTATAGAACTCTGGTGATCAGAAAGTTGACAGTTAACCTGTTGGCACTTTCCTCTGTCTGATAGGTTCATTAACTGGACACCTGTGAGATAGAATATTGTATTGCCAACAATGACTGTGTTTGGCATTACAATAATCTTAACCTTAACCAAACTGCTAACCCTAACCCTGACCCTAACCCTAATTATTAACGGCTAGGTGGCAGTCAGCAGGACATAGCTCTAGCGATGGAAGAAGAAGAAAGGTTGTTGCAGTGGAGGAAATCTGGAAGAGAGACTGGGGGAAGGCTAGACAGAGTGACACGATGGGAAAGAGGAAAAGGAAGCAGAGTGAACAGGACAGAATAAACAGGACAGGAGCGGAACAGGATTAGATAAAGAGAAGAAGACAAAGCAAAGGGACAGATAGAGGGAGCTAACAAGTCAGAACGGAAGCACAAACAGAGGACAGCAGTGAGGAGAGACTCAGGAGCATGAGGGGGACAAGGTAAGAAAACGTAATTTGTATTTCCTGTGTTTTTATGTCACCCTTACCACAAGTAACCATCCTGAACATATAGCTTATCCAAGGTCCATTCTTTTTCAATATCCTCTTGACCCATCTAGTCTTAACCTGTTAGGAGCTCTTTGTTACTGCTGTCTGATCCAGGGTCAGGTCTCACTCTGTGATTCCCCCC
>WWET01000034.1:436507-447211 GCA_011038615.1 Limnodynastes dumerilii
CCCCCTGCCTATCAACACTAGTATACTAGTGTTGCTAGGCACAGGAAGGGACTTGATGACGCAATTTGCGGCATCAAGCCCCGTCCCGACCCCTATTTCAAGTAAAACCGGGGCAGTATAAGCCAGGGGGAGAAGCCTGATGACACAATTTGCATAACCTGCGTCATTAAGCCCCGCCCCCCGCATGCGTCGCTAGCTTCTCTCCGGGATCTCCCGAAGGGAAGTTGCCAAAAGTCGGCAACCATGAGATAGATAGATAGATATATCTAATTATATTATACACTTCCAAAATAGAGATTGCTTCAGATCAGTTTGTAAGGCAATTCATACTGCAGGTTCACAAGGCAAGGGGAATTTGCACAAAAAACAAAACATGGCCTGGCACTCTAGCCATTACCCAGCAGCCAAACATGATCTTCTGATGGCACACCTGTAATTTGTGAGTATTGATTTTTCTCCTATTTATACTTTGTCTTGTATTTGCCAGTTCACTTGCTGGGACCTCTACATGCTTGATGGGATGCTCTTCTCCCATGACTAAGGCTATTCGCTGAAATAGCTGCTGGGATTGCTGTGGGACCTTTATGATGGACTTTCCTATATTTTGCTATGTACATGGATGTTAAGTATTGCCTTCCTTTGCCTACGTTTTCTGCTTTATAAATTTTAGAGTCTTTTTTTGCAGCAAGTATGGATTCTATATTAACACTTTACTACATGGGTTTACTAGGGAGTTTTTTTGCCCTATGAAAGGATACTAAATTAGTACTTTATGATATGCATTGTGCTGTTGGTTGGCTATTTTTGTATCATGTCCCTGGCTGTAATTTATTTGTATTTTTTTTGTACATTTTACTATTTTTCACTATTTTTGTGTTTTGATGTACTATGAATAAAATTGTCAATTTTTTTAAAAAGAACTTTATTGGTGCGCGGACTTCTCTGAGTATTACTAATATTTTTGCAATGTAGGGTTTAATGTATGTCTTGCGGTTTTCTTTTGTTTTTTGTTTTTTACACTGTACACGCAGCGCTGCATGATTACAAGTTTAACCATGTTGTGCTGATAGAATTACAAGGTTCATCTTTGCTGATCCTTGTAGTTCCATCAGTAAAGCATGACTACAGCTTGCAGCCATGCAGCACTTAGATTTTTACACACACAAAAACACGTCTGTTCTACGGACATGTGTTTTTGGTGGTCGCGATCGGCTCAAAAAATGAAATCGCACCTCTCTGGCTGCAATTTTATTTTTTGTGATTTAAAGGCGATTTCACCGCGATTTGGTGAAATCGTCTTTAATGAATTACAAACTTTTTTATGTTTGTAATAGAAAAAGTCGGGATCGCAAATTTTACACCCGCCATTAAAAAAAAAAGAAAATCAAATCGTGTGATTTGGAGCTTAATAAATCCACTTTGGCGATTTTTAAGCTCCAAATCACGCGATTTAGCCCAAATCGAGCTTAATGAATGAGGTCCTTTGCCTTGCATTCTGTGCTTGCTTCACTTTATTGTAGTGATGTTTTTATTTTTATATTGTATTTTATTATGTACTATACTGTCCATCCCTACTCTGTATGTCTTTACTGCATTTTGTACGGCGCTCCAGACACCTTGTGGCGCCTTAGAAATAAACAATAATAATGATAAGGAATTCACTGCCTGGGAAGGTTGTAATTGAAGATTCAATTGATATGTTTAAGTTAGACAAATTTAGTTTAAAGGGTATCCAGAGTTACCAGGACCGTCAATTAAAATTAAGGATAATAGTGGATCCTTGAAGTAATAGAACTGCCAGCTTGGGTCAGGACAGATTTTACCAGATTGGAAAGTACTTCATCTGGATCAATTTCTGTTATAAGATAAGGATCGCAAGAGATCCATAATAGGTTGAACTTAATGGACTGGTGTGGCACTTTCACATAACTTTGTCTGTAAGGATTTCAACCATGCCCCTCCGCACGTATGTCCCCAAGTGCGATTCGCACGTACATGCCTAATGGACTTCCCTGCGTAAATTCAACGTCAATATTGAAGAAGACTTAAGCCTGCATCATATTTGCCTATTAAACTCTGTGTAAAGTCTGGATACAGTTTAAGGGTTTCAGATTCTGTTTGTGTGGGTTAGCTATTACATTGGTAATTCAAACATAAACAGCATTATTTTTCCAGAAAGCAAAGTTTAGTGAAGTAAGCCCAGCAAAAGATGTATAAAAAAAATGATTTTTTTGCTAGAATGTCGGCCTATTAAATGCCCAGACTGACTGCAGAAGTGGTGTGGATTAATACAACCTACCATTGTAGGACTGAGTCACATCCAGGAGCCTTTCTCTGTATGCTGAACATACTTGATTGAAACTCGAAGCTAAGTACAATAAATACTTTTATATTTATCTGACGTGACGTGTGTATTGTATTATTCCCATAATACCCGTAGTGCACACCTGAACCTATTGTAAAAAAAATCCACCAACAATATAATTGGCGAGCCGTGGTAGGATTGCCGTGAGTGTATTCTGAATAGTGCAATGGCTTTCATAAAGAAATTGTTTAGGTCAGAGCAGAAAAGCAAGTATCCGTCATGGATTTCTAGATCCAGACCCTGGGAACACATGATGGAAACTGCTTGCAAGTATGTACAGCCCATTAAAAGTATAAATGCTATAGATGATTTGCAAAATGTTGATTTAAATGTATATTCAAAAACAGAAGCTGGAGCTGCTGCTGCTGTTTTTAATTTAACTGCTCAATGGGCTTGATCCAGACCTAGTTAAGTGTTTGAACTTAGTTACTCCTAGGCTAAACCATGTTTATTTTGCAGGGGAGTCATATTTCATCTGTTGCAAACATTATTGGAGTTGAGAGGTGATGTTTATAATCCTAAGTCTAAATAACAGTGTGATAGTAAAGCTGGTCAGTATTTGTCTGCAGTAAGTAATTCAAAGATATATCCCTGCATGCAAAGAATACAATTAACTTGACTCCCGAGTTATTCTCTGGTCCTACCCGGGAAGGGTGGCAGTGTGAATGGTACAGGGTTGTTTTCAACCCGGATTTTTTCACATTGTTACCTGATTGGATGCAGAAACAGGCAGCATCTCATGATGTCGTCATATTTTATCGTTCCTCAGATCTCAAGATGGTGCATTGGCGGGAGGACGAGATTATGGAGCATCTGAATATTCACAGGTAAGAAGCAATAAAGGAGCAAATGTTGGGCACAGTGTTGGACACACACATATATCACAACATATGCAAGAAGCTGGAGGAAGGAGGGATAATAAAGACACAACACCAGGTCGTGAACAAGCTGAAAGCATTAAAGAAGCATTTTAATAAAGTTCATGATGAACAGAGAGTGGCAGTGGAAGAATACAGTGTCAATTTTATGATTTATGCACATCTATTTTCGGTTGCACTGCTTACTGTAATCCAATAGCACTGTTGTCATCCATTATGGGCCACAAGCAGAGTTATCAAGCATCAAGCAAGCCATCCAGGCATTGGTTGCCCTTAATGTTTGACAATGATGAGAGTGAGATGGAGTCCAGCGCAACGGACACTTCCCTGATATCTGAGGAGCCAAATTTATATTCTGCAGTGCTTGAAAAAAGTGATTCTCTTATAATAGTCTTTGTAAGTTCTGTAATGTCCCTGTCTGCAATGTTTTAAATGGGTTGCATTTGTGTTAGCGGTATAGCAAAAGTCATTTTTTTTTGGCTGGATGTAATGTCCTTAGACGCAATGTTGAAAATGGTTGTATTTCTTGTAGCAGTATCCCAAAAGTCGTGGTTTTTTTTGTTTTTTTTTTTTGTTTTTTTTTTGCAGCCTGTATTGTCCTTGCACGTATTATAGAAATTCATGGCATAATTGTTTTTTAATAGGTCGTCATTCTCAAACCGCATCGGTAATGTCAGGGCAATCCTCACAGGAGCCCCCTCGGACACAAAAAGGGCATAAACGGTCTTGATCTGCTGCAGGAGATCCAGGTCATTTGCAACTGAAATGGCAAAGCAGTAAGTGCTTTTGGCCGCACCATCGATGTCTGTGAAGGATTAGTTGTCCATTTCATGCTGATGCGCTGTTTCTGTTTATTCTTTTATAGGTGATACTCCTGACAATCTTTTGAGGAGCCTTGAACATCCTCACGGATTACAAAAACTGGTAATTGCTTTAATTTGATAAACACTGTATGTCCATAGCACTGTTTGTTACTTTTTTTTTTTAATAGTCTTTGCTTCATCATAATAGTTTAAGACAGCATTTTTAGTTAAAATAAAGGCATAGCAAAAAAACCATGGTAAAGACCACAATAACAGGAAAATAAATAATTATACAAAGGAATGTAAACATGGATAATAACAATAACTATGCAAAAAACAAGAATACAACTACAACTCAATATTCTCAACAACTGTAACTTTATAACAGTCTAAACTCCTATAATATAACTAAAAAACAAAACTACCTATAACACTACAACTACCTATTTAAAGTTTAATAAAATTACACAAACTATGAACAATAACCTAACCTATGAACATTGTACTAACTATAATAGAACTGTAAAACAAAACTACAAATAATACATACACATATCTCGAGGTGTGTGTGTGTGTGTGTGTGTACGCACGCGCACACACACGGGTACGCACGCGCACACACACAGGTACGCACACGCACACACACGGGTACGCACACGTGTACGCACACGCACACACACGGGTACGCACACGTGTACGCACACGCACACACACGTGTACGCACACGCGTACGCACACGCACACACACGTGTGCACACACGCGTACGCACACGCACACACACGTGTACGCACACGCACACACACACAGCATTGCGGGGAAATAGTAAGTATTTACATACTTCAGTTTTTACATTTTGAACAATTTGTTGCTGCTTGCAAGAAGTGCATGAGGGATGAGGCCTCGAGCACAATGGCTTATAGAACAGCTTTTTAATCTTGCAACAAGTACATACAGAATTTTTAAGGTTTTCGAAACACTTTCTTATCCCCTTTTTTTTTTCAGTACATAATGTGCCAATGCGAAGAAAACATATGAGTAAGGTGGAAGTAGCCACGAAAGCAATGACCACTGTAATGCTGGAGCAACTAGACTCCATGGACCAAGCCATGCAGCGGAATGAGGATGACAGGATGTAGAGGTTTTTCGATCACGAGACCAAGCTGCAGGACAAATTCCTAGATCGTATTTCCCAGATAACCCGTGAAAATCGAGAAGCCACCATGCTTTTTATTGAGAATAGCCCAAGGAATGAAAGGTTCCCAATCTGCACCTCCAACACCACCTCCACCTGCTTTCCCACCCTACTACCCAAGTGGTTATCCTTTCCCTGGTTACCCTCTCCAGAATTACCCTCCACCACTACATCCACCACCAACACATAACCCACCTGCTATACCGCATGCTGACCAACACCCTCAATACCTTCATGGACCGCATCCGCAGCAGTCTACAGTACCTAACCCACCGCCCATTTTAAATACATCCCAGGAACAGCCGTATCACCATCAGCACTTAGAGCAGGAACAATACCATCTCTATCAAAATCTTTAAATGTATTACATTTCTAGTTAATATATTTTATAGTTATTGCATTTTTTGTATCTGTATACTTTTGCTGTATCTTGATATGTTGTATGCCTTGTTGCACAAAGCACTTAATTGTAAACCATTAAAGCATATGTTCTAAATATGCTGAAGTTACAAAAAAAAAGGGACGCAATACACGACTACTTTTTCAAAAACAATTTGTGTTTATCTTTTAAAAAACTATGATGTGGCCAGGGTAGACCATATAGTTTCCACACGTGAGCTGTGACGCTCAACTTCAGAAGCTTGTGGATCAGTCGTCTCCGACAGCTCAGAGTTCTGAAAGATCCATTCAGGTAGAAACCGCTCGCGCTGCATCTCACAAACGTTATGCATTTGCTGCATCTCACTAACGTTATACAAAATGCAACTGGTCGGCAACTACATGCAGTACAAGGTTGATTTCAATGTCCAGCTGCTTCAGCAACCGACGCCATCTATCCTTTAATCATCCAAAGGCGTTCTCCACAACCATTCTAGCCGAGCTGAGGGTATATGTATAGTTCACTTGCTCTGCAGAAAGATAAGAACGCTGTGTAAAGCCCTTCATCAGCCATCAACGTAACAGATATGCAGCATCACCGATAAGGTGCACTGGGATTTCCACTCCATTGACAGGCTATGACTTCTGTAAAGAGAGTGTAAAAGTTTAGTTTTTAAATATATGGATGCTCTGTGTAATATAATACTACATTTAAAAAACATGTTATAGAAATCTTAAGGGGATATGGATGGATGTAAGTAGGGACAGGGGGATATAATAGCAGGGGACATACTCAGGTATAGGGGGGACGGGGATATACTCAGGTATATGGGGGGGACAGGGGGATATAATAGCAGGGGAAATACTCAGGTATAGACTCATGACGCGAGCGTCATGAGAACGTCCAGGCCATCCGACAAAAACATCTGTGAAGCTGAACATGGCATAACTTTAGCGTTCCATTGCACTACATATAAGTTATCATTGTAAGTTATCATTGTAAAGTATGCTTACCAATAGTTGTGGTCCACTGCAGCCTGGAGGACAATGGAATGCCAGCCTTTCTGGTTGCGGTAAACCGCAGGATTTTGTGCAGGGGCAATGATGGGGATGTGTGTCCCATCGATCGCTCCAGCACATTGCGGATATCCGCATCTCAAGAAGCCGCCAATGGTCTCATCCAGACGCTCTCCCTCAGGCAAGCAGATCACACGCTGATGCTTCCAGCAAAGCCTCAGTCACCTCACGTACGAGGTTACAGATGGTCGAAATCCCAACTCCGAACATGCGTGACATAGTGTGATATTCCCTGGGGGTTGCATACCACCACAAGACAATGCCTAGCCTCCTCCAGGGTGGAATGGGGATCTGTAAAACTGTGGTCTTTCTGGTTAGCACTGGGGAGATGGCATCCAGCACATACTGGAAGGTCCCACGGCACATCCGGAAGTTTGCAATCCACTGGTCCTCCTCAATCGCTTCAACTGTTGCCCAGAAAGCTTCAGCATGACATCGCTGTCTGGACCACAATCTCCTGCTACTGTGAATTGTGAAGCGCAAAATGGACATCTGCATGGATTTGGTGTATGCTCTCCTTCTGCGCACATAATGGCATTGAGTATCCTGCAACTCCGACATGAATTGCGCCCGTTTTCCCAACATGTCAGAATAAACCATCTGACACACTGTCATCAGTTTCAAAAGGGTGTCATTTGCTGCCTGAAACAACAAAATGATCAATACAACCATGGTCTCAGATCAAGAACTAGATTGTCAGCCATCGTGGAAATAATGCAGCTAAAATGGCCACCATGTACTGACATCATCACTATGTGCAACAGTTAAGTCCCCTTTAAATGACATAATTTCAAATAGCCAATAAAAGCTCCTTTCTATAATGATTGACAGTTTCTTGACCTGCCTGAGACAGGAAATTCAGTTGCGGTGTTAAAGGGACAGACCCGGGAATTTCCCGGGTTTTTGGGCGCATAAAAGTGGTTTTTTTTTTACGCGGCATTTCATCCCGGAAAAACCCGGGTTGAAAATACCGGGTTTTTCACAGTTGGCGGTGTGAAAGGGGTATAAGTTCAAGCACTTAACTAGGTCTGGATCCAGCCCCATGTGTAAGCTGGTGACATGTATAAAAGAGCTTCAGGTTGAGTGTGTCTCCCTGAGAGCACAAAGTAGTGTTTTAAAAACCTTTGTACGAGTACAGGAATATACTGTTCGAGTTATATGTTGTAAATGTTGTAAATAAGCGTCAAAGACGTCACAAGCGGAGAGAGGTGAACCCCGTCAGAGTGAAAACTCTGTTAGTGGGAAGCAGAGAGTGGAATAAGCTGAATAAGGTGGACAGTAATTCTTCAGATGAAGAATTTAAATATAAAATTAGTTATTGAGTCCAATAACTACATGTAGACATAGGCAGGAACATAATGAGGCACAAACACAGTTGAAAACCACCAGAGAAGGGATTCTGTTATATACACAACAAAGAGCTCAGTTTCCTGTTCCTCCTCCCTGGCAGTACAAACGATGGGTTTATCCCGTCTGCTGTATGGTGCCAGGACAGGAAATAAGAAGACCCGGGGTTTGTATATAAGTCCCACCTCCTCCTTCCACCAGTGTCTTCTTATTTCCTGTTGCTAGCAGTGCCAGGGAGGAGTATCTCTTACCTTTGAAAAGGTTTTTCCTCCGGTCCAGTCCTGCGGGTCTGGCGGGAGAAGAGAGGCAGGACAGGCCTCTATCCAGGCAGAGCCCGACTACCGCAGCCTCTGGTGAGCGGTCGGAGCTCTCTGTCGCGCATCTTCCCGCGCGGCAGACGCATGTGATGACGTCAGAGCGACGCGATGCAGGGCATCATGGGAGCCTATATGCCATGGGAGCCGCCATATTCCGCAGGTGAAGCCTGGACACTGTAATGAAGGGGGCATTTAAGCAGCGTTTCCCCTTCCTGTCCTGTTGGTGAATTCTCCAGTCTCCAGCAATGTCTGAGGAGAAGCGTGCACCGACCAGGAGGTCAGGGTAAATGCAGACCTCTGCATCCCTCTTTATATAATTTAGTTAGTTTTTTCTTTTTAGTCAGATAGTGAGTAGTAGGGTAGGTAGTTAGTTAGAGAGTGTAGTTAGGGACTTCTGTGCTTTTATTATGATGTTTAGTAGGATGTATCTGTTTATTTTTTAGATCTGAGGCCAGTAAGACTAGAAAGGAGCCTATACCCCCTAAAAAGCATCAGACCCTTAAGTGTGTGGGATGTGATTCCTCCCTACCAGATGGTTATAATAATGAATCTTGTGAGACTTGCCTTTCTAACATCCAATCTCAGCCTTCCCAACAAATGTCAGACTTTCTTCAAATGCTTAGAACAACTTTGTCAGATACAGATTCTTAACTAGGATGACCTACATAGAGTGTCTAGTAAGAGATCACGCTCTGTCTTGTCTGAGGAATCAGAGGGATCCGTAGAGGAAGGAAGATACTTTTCAAATGAGGAACAGTCTGAGGAGGACCGTCAGAAACAGGAAGAGTATGCTCTTAATCCAGACCTGGTAGAAAATCTTTTGAAATTAATATACAAAATGTTGAAGATTCAAGAATCAAAGGAAGACAAGGTACTTCAAGACTTGATATTCGGGGACCCGAAGAAAAAGCAGAATGATTAAGAATTTATTATCCGAAGAATGGAAAACACCCGACAAAAAATTTTCAGGTATTAATAAAATTGCAAGAGTGTATCCTTTTGCACCTGACGATGCTCGCAGGTGGGATGATTCGCCTAGAGTAGATGCCGCAATCTCCAGGTTATCTAAAAAAAACATGTTGCCCTTGGAGGATGCTTATACCTTCAAGGACAATATGGAGAGGAAGATTGAGGTCAGCCTGAAGAAATCACATTGCCTGGCAGGGGCTACTTGCAGACCGGCTATAGCATCAGCCATTACTTCAAGGGTTATGCGAACCTGGGGTCAAGAATTAGAAAGAAGCATTTCTGATGGGATTAAAAGAGGAGATTTGGCTAAGATTCTTCAAAACATTCAATTGGCTACTGAGTTCCTTTGCGAAGCTTCACTTGATATAGTCAAACTTACGGCAAGGTCTATGGCGACTGCTACTGTAGCTAGAAGAGCTCTCAGTCAGTCAAAGCACCGTTTAATCTCACCTCCTTTTATGAGGGAATACCTCTTTGGACCAAAGTTAGACGACATCATTCAGAAGACTTCTGGTGGCAAATCCAGCTGGCTACCTCAAGACAAGCCCAAGAGGTCTTTTTTCCCCAAGCCTGCTAAATCATCTCAGGTGGAATATCGAGAAGCCAGATCCTACAGACCGGGTAGGTCATACACCAGGTAATTCCAACCTGGACCTTCCAGAAGCAGCTTTCGGGGTCAGAGAGGAAAAGAGGGACTTTTTTTCGTCCCTACACCCAATGACGCCATCAGCAACCAGCGTCCTGCCATGGAGGCCGAGGTGGGAGGACGGCTTCTTCAATTTGGCCACTTATGGACCACCACCATCTCAGACTGTTAAATAGTGTGAATGACAGACCATTTTTGGACTTTTCTTTTAAATATGGTCAATACAAATAATAATTCCATAACTAAGATTATGTGTATATTAAAGTTGAAATGGTGTAAGTCATACATTTTCCTATTCTTTAATAGTTTTGTATAAATTGTGAAGCATCAGTTTTTAAGATAAACATAATCCATAGGATATCAGTTTCTTATGCATTTTGAGGACAAAGACACTATAGTTGGTCTTTAGGCCCACATCTGGAAAGGATTAAATCAAATCTAATGAGAATGGGGGTTGTAGGTTTTCAGCAGCATGTGTAGAAATCCAGATTTTACTAGTTTGGCAGACAAAGAGATATCTGGGACTCTGGGCACTTTGGTCAGACTCTTACACACACTCAGACACACTCGGACACACTCTTGGACAGACACAGACACATTGCTACATACAAGNGGACTCTGGGTGGTCAGACTCTTACACACACGCAGACACACTCGGACACACTTTTGCACACTCTTACACAGACACAGACACATTGTTACTTTACTTCTGCTGAATGAGCTTTTACATA
>WWET01000034.1:477742-492971 GCA_011038615.1 Limnodynastes dumerilii
ATTCCCCCCCCCCCTTATATGTCGCTAGCTTCTCTCCAGGGAAGCTGCCAAAAGTCGGCAACCATGCTATAATGACACCATCAGGGTATTTAGCAGAGAACTGGCAGCAGTGGGCCTGGCTTAATTGCCAGTACATTACAGATTCAACAGGCTTACATCTGGTTTTTAATAATATGTGGCTTCAGGCATAAAAAAGGACTAAGAGCTACTGCCATCTTTTGGCAACATAACAGAATTGCACTTAAAGTGTTAGTTACAGTATATCTGTTTATTACAATAGGGGATCTGTATTGGCGGGAAGGGCATGTTGTGAGACCCACGCAGATCTGTGTTGAGAAGTTAAGTTAGGGTATTAACCTAACTGTGCAGAATACAGATCTTGACCAGGCCCCAGGTCTCCAGCTGTTTGACATTTGAATGTACTTTTTTGGTTTACATCATAAAAATGAACAACAGTTTGTGTGTCTGTGTTTTAGGGTATGCAGATTTTAAACTTCGCTGTATGAATGAAATGTTCTTTGTACAGACACCGTGTAATATGTCAGTTCTATATAAAGCAAATGCCTTTTAATATTGAATATTTAACACATTTAATTAAAAAAAATAAGTAAAGTATTAAATCTTTCCAGGGACATTTGCTATTACAGGAGTACTTCAAAAGTCTATCAGATGGGTCTGGTCTGGATCCAGGAAAGTTACTTCTGGGCTAAACCATGTTGTTTTCAGGGGGAGTCAAGTTAATTGTATTCTTTGCATGCAGGGATATATCTTTGAATTGCTTACTGCACACATATACTGACCAGCTTTACTTTTACAATGTTATTTAGACTTGGGCTAGGAAACATCACCTCTCAACTCTAATACTGTTTGCAACAGATGAAATATGACTCCCCTGCAATCAACATGGTTTAGCCCAGGAGTAACTTTCCTCTCTAAGGACTTGATTCACACTTAAGAATCTTCTTAAAATAAGAACTTAAAGTCACTCCTGGGCAAAACCATGTTGGTTGCAGGGGGAATTAATTTAATTGTATTCTTTGCATGCAGGGATATATCTTTGAATTGCTTACTGCACACAGATACTGACCAGCTTTACTATTACACTTCTATTTAGACTTGGGTTGGGAAATATCACCTCTCAACACTAGTACTGTTTGCAACAGATGAAATATGACTCCCCTGCAATCAACATGGTTTAGCCCAGGTGTGACTTTAAGTTCTTATTTTAAGAAGATTCTTAAGTGTGAATCAGGTCCTAAATTTCAAGGTCCTTCTTAAGCTTGGATCCAGCCCTCTGTTACAGCTATAAAACCCCCATGAAAAATGTTGTTTTTGTCATCTGTATGACATACACAGGCTGCAGCATCCTGTAAGTTTTGTGTTGTCTTTCATGGGTTCCTGGGGTTACGGATAGGAGAAATGTAGGGCGGGTCTCTATCCTCCATCCACCTGACCCAGCCTGAGTCGTTAGGCCAAGCAGCCTAGAAACCGGTCAGTTTTGACAGCACCTGGGAAGGGAACTTAACTAAGTCTGTAGTACAAAGTGCCTTTGGGGCCTGATCTAGGCTAACGCTTTCCGGCGTTAAAACGCCAGGCGCAAGTGTAAGATAGGCCAATGTGCCGGGCAGATGTTGCCCGGCGTAGCTACGGCAACGCCCGATCAACGATCCGGCGTCCGTAGCAGCAGTGTAGTAACGCTGGAGGGGGCGTACCCCAGCGTTACTACACTGCAGTTAGTGCAGGTAGGCGGGGGGAGGGAAGGTAATGAGGCTGGGAGGGCAATGTTTGCGTTGCAACGCCACCGTCCCAGCGTATTAACACTCGCTTACACCGGCTGAAATTAGGGTAACCTTCAGCCGGCATAAGCGAGTGTTAATACAGCAGGACAAGGGGGAGTGTCAGCAGAGTGTTGTGATGTTACGCTGAGCGTTAGACCGCTCAGCGTAACATTGTAGGTTTGGATCAGGCCCTTGGTCTCTCAAGGGAAGTTAAAAAGGCAGAATGCCTCTAGAGAAGTCTGACAGATAAGGTTGTAGGCACTGAGGCTGTGCTCTGTACAAGGTAGTGACCAGTAAGGCCTTGGCTTTATTTTTATGATTTATGTATGTTAATGTGAATTACTGCATATTTGTGTGACAATAAACGACACTGGGCCCGATCCAGATCTGTGCACAAGTGAGCATGCATCAGGTGTGCTGTAGATATCTTTGTAAATCAGGGCATGCTGCACACCTCCTCTGCGATCCTCTAGTCACCTCTATATCGCATTCAATTGCGGCATGTAGTGTGCGTGTAGTAAACTGTACATTGATTTTAATGATTTAAAAAAAGTTTAATATTCAGTTAACACATAAATGCACTTAAGCTTCCCATGACTGATGTCATCACCTAATGTAATCCTTACTTAACATAAACCTAGGAATAAATGGACATGCCACAGAATTAAGAGGTTGTTAAAGTTATTTGAAATGTTATTGATTTCATTTTTAGTGGGATTAGATTGGTGTCTAATTATTATTGCGTTAAAAGTTTGATGGGGACCCCAAGCAATAGCTAGTAGTAACAGAGAATAAAACAACTATGACAAGACCTTCAGCTCTCTCCAAAGCCTAACGTAACCGGACAAAAGACTAAGCCTTCCCGCCTCAGACAAAACTTAGCGACCGCTCAACTATGCGGCCCTCCTCAAAACCGTTTAAAGTGGATGCCACTCAACAATTCTTTCTACTTGATAGTTGCTTTAGTCGCTTACACTAGACAGATATGTAATTTAATTTAACAACAGAGTCTAGTTCCATTGAATTGGGTAATTTTAGGAGGTCACAAGATAACACTGTTTCCCCTAGTGATCAGTCCACAAGACCAACATTTTTAAAATCATATTCTATCATTTGTGCTTAAATTTTTTAGGAAATACAGGAGGGAATGGTCTACTACTACAAAATCAGCACACACCCTCTTTCAGAACACTTCCAAAAGACACAGCCAGTATAAGGTAAAAGAGGGGGAGTCAGAACCAAAAAGAACCCAACGTTAACTGCGCATAGATCCAACAAGGCTATCTTTAATTTTACTGAAAAAACACTTAACCCCTATAGAAGCAATCTACTATCAAAAGGACTCAATTATGCCCCAGATGTAGGTCCAAATCTCTATGATTAATTCATAGAATTAAATCGTTTTGTACGCTCATTATTCAGGAAGCAGTATTTTTTTAACATAAAATGTAAGGCTGGTGGGGAAAATAGAGATCCCATTATTTTAAATCAGGAGACTGTCTAAATCTGATGGAAGAATTACAACTAGAAAGTGATATGTCACCTAGTAATAACTCTTCATCATATCTTTTCGATATTAATAATGAAAAGCATCAGGAGGTTAAAAGGTCTATTTTTAAGAAAAAATCCAGCTCTTTCCACGGCAGATGTTACGACCAGAAACTATGAACATACTTACTAGACTAAGATCAACAGCGTAACGAAGGGGCGTGCCAGTCATACGACACTCGTAATGACGCTTCAGAGGCGGGGTGGGGCATGTAAATCATACAGTGTGGGGGGCGTGGCCTGGACGAGCACGCGAGCGGTCGCATGGTGGAGAGGCTCCGTGCTTTAACTTGATTTTCGGGGGGACCATCCACATCTACCAGGCTCTGTCTGCCCCACCACCTACCCCATCATACCTCTAGACATTGGTGGGCTGTTTTTTGGGTCCCGGAGGAGTTGTTTTACCCCACTGCCGCCCGGACGGGCAACCCTCCCGGACCGAGGGCCCGCTCCCGCCAGGCGGCGACTCAGGCCCGGAGCTGTCGACCCCCATCTAGACTGTGCTCCTACCTGGCCTCTCCGGTGCCGACCTCCATACCCCCTGGGCCTTGGTTTCGTCCCTGCGGATCAGCGCGGGAGTTTGCCGGCCGCCATCTTGGCATCTCCTCCTCCCGCTCCTCCGGCTGGTCCCTGCGCTCCAGGGTGGTGGTTCCTGGATCTGGCTCACTCACCTGCCAGCTGGGATCCCTGGGCTATTGGCGGTCCCCGTCTCGAGGCTCCTGCTTGCTCCTGCAGCCCCTGTGGAGATCCAGCCGCCATCTTGCCCCCTCCGCTTGCAGCCCTGCAGTCCTGCGACACGCTGGTGGAAGCGAGGAGCTGAGCACCCGACACAGATACTGCGGCTCCCCTCGTGAGTCTTTGTGTGCAGACATCCAGAAGAGGCTGCACCTGACACTGGTCACTAGTTCCCTCGGCTGAGGACACGGGCAGCTGCAACTCCCCCTCCCCTCTCCTCTCTCCAGTTCCTGAGGCCTGGGTCTGTTGGGGTCTGCCCTGCCTGCTGAGCACATCACTGGATCAGCACCTCTCCCACCAGGATCTGACTTCCTCTCACCCAGTTTATCTGGCCCACAGGTACTGAGATTGCACCCCCTCCCCCCAGTTACTAAGGGTGCCTTTGTGTGACACTTCATGCTCCCAGACTCCATTCAACCCTTCTACATAGGCTGGACATTGTAACTTCTACACATTGCACACAGTGCATTTGGAAATTATAATACTCTGCTGCCACCTAGTGTCGGTTTTTGCATACTACAGTGTTTAGTGTGGACATACTGGAATGTGACTTCATTGACTTTCGCTTCTTTAGAGGGCTCTTTCTAATACTGCTGCGGGAGTTGTGACCCCGCTGACCCGCGGCAATGCCTTCCTGCTAACCATCACCGACGATGTAACACTTTGAAGGGGGAACACAGCTTCATGCATCGCTAGCATTTCTATATGTGGTTTTAGCTCTGCAGCACGCTAAGTCCTGCTTCTAATGGGGAAAAAGGGCGCTCCCGCGCAGAAAACGCCAAAATCTAGAGCACGCCTGACTCAGCCTGACATCCAGCACTTTATCACTTCCCACGGCAGACTGGAGTCGCCGACAGGTCACTCCGCTTCCTCAATCTCCGAGTCAGACATGGCGGAATCTTCCCCCAGCTCCCAGTGCCCTTCTACACAAGTTTCACACACAGAGGCTCTCCACGAGATCCTTAGACGTATGGACTCCTTGCCCACTAAGAAAGACATGCAGGATCTGGAACAACGCCTCCGAGGTGAACTCCAGGTCCAACTGAGCTCTCTGCGCACGGAGGTCACCGCAGTCTCCACCAGGGTTACAGGACTGGAGGAAGACCAAGAGGAGCAAGACGGTATTGTCTCGCAACTACAACACTCCTTGGAAGCTTGCACTACAGAACTAAGAGAGGTACAGACACACCTCGAGGATCTGGAGAACCGGGGGCGTAGGAACAACCTGAGAGTGAGGGGGGTCTCGGAGGAGGTCCCTCCGCAAGGAATCACGGATGCACTGACGGCCATCTTTAACGATTTGTTGGAAGCGGACCCCAATGCCATCATTGACTTTGATAGAGCTCATCGGGCTCTTGGCCCTAGGCGCTCCCCGACAGACCCGCCTAGAGACATCATTTGCCGACTGCACTATTATACAGTTAAAGAGGCTATTCTCTCAAAAGCCAGGCAACGCGAGACGCTGGAGTTCCAGGGCAACAGAGTCCACATATTTCAGGATCTTTCGTGGCGCACTCTCTTGCAACGTCGCCTACTCAAGCCCTTAACGGATGAACTGCGGCAGCGGCAAATCAAATATAGATGGGGCTTCCCCCTCAGCCTTCGTGCCTCTCACAATGGAAAGACCGTGAACCTTCAAAGCCCTGTGGACCTCACCCATTTCTGCGACTCACTGGATCTCCCTCAGTTTTTGCTTCCTGACTGGCATAGATCAAATATAGACTTCCCCCTCAGCCTTCGTGCCTCTCACAACGGAAAGACCGTGAACCTTCAAAGCCCTGCGGACCTCACCCATTTCTGCGACTCACTGGATCTCCCTCAGGTTTCGCTGCCTGACTGGCACAGATCAGCGCAGCGTCATTCTCCCTCTTCTGCAACCCACCGCGAGGACTGGCAGACGGCCCGGAGACGACGGCGGAACCCGAGAACCACCCATAACCCTGCGGACTCTGCCGGCACTTGATTGGACTTAGCGTGACTCAGTATAAGTATTTCTATTGGGTCTCTATTGTGAGGCGGTTAATTACAGGTCCCTAATTAGGCTCCTTAGCTCCATGCCCTTAGTCACGGAGACTTCACAGCAATCTGCTCCCCCCTCTTCAAGAGGCGGGCCCTTAGAGTAACAGTTTTAGTTAAGCTATGTTTGCTAATGTTTTTTTCAGTTAACCACAACTTTTAATGCATTTCAATTTACTGTTTTCCGATGCATGTTCTGTTAATACCCCTGTTTATGTCCATACCTCCATTGATTGGATTCTGTGGTACATGTAGTCTCTGCCGACATGGGCACTCATGTTACCCCCGGTATGGCCCTGTTACCCAGGCTCCTCCTGGTTTTCTATATGTACTATATACGTATTTACTTTAAATGTCTGTCTGTTCAGTATGTCTCAACCACCCCTCCCTCATGTTTCTTCCCCCACTAGGTCCCATTTGCATTATATTCTTCTTGCCTTGAACGGTGTCCCACTGGCTCACTCTGTCCCCTCCAAACCCACATGGCGGCCCCCATGAATACTAAACTCAAATTACTGTCTCTTAACGCTAAGGGTCTGAATGTTCCTGAGCAGTGGTCGAATCTCTTCTGCACCCTTCACCAGGGAAAAATTGATGTTGCTTTTATACAGGAGACACATCTGCGAGGCCCCAATGCTCCGGTTCTGCGAAACAGATATTACCCTATCTCCTTTTATAACAACTTTTCAAAATCCAAAGCCAGGGGGGTTGCAATCTTATTCTCTAGTTGTACCCACACTTCTGCTCTCATGTCCCTCGAGTTGTGAGATGACCGCGGGGTGCTAGTGAAGGGGAAGATCTTTGACCAACAGTTTACTTTTGTTAACCTATATGTTCCAAATTCTAATCAGCCTGCTTTTTTGGCCAGAATCCTCGAGGAGGTAGAGTCTCATCGGGAAGGAGTCCTTATAGTAGGTGGCGACCTGAACTGGACATTGGACCCGCGAGTGGATTCCACGTCTGGAGCTCCCTCCACTTCACTTTGCGATGCAAGACGGGCAAGGAGAACTCTACACACCCATCGGCTGGTGGACACCTGGAGACTCTTACACCCCTCTGACTTAGATTACACTTTCTTCTCACATGTACATCACCACTACTCTAGATTAGATTATTTCCTTCTGGACCATTCTTATTTGCACAACTTATTAGACTCACAAGTTCTTGAGCTATAAATGGGGATTCCAAGTAGGCCGTGGCCTCTTGAGAGATTTTAGGGAAACCACAGTCAGTAAGGTATTGCTGAATGAGGCGTGTCCTATCTAGGGTGGATTGGGGCGAGGGGCTTATCAAGTTGTAAAGATTAAAATAGTACTGATGAAAGGTTTTTGCGATGGCCGCGTCCACGTGGTGTACCCGGCCAGCACCGTCGGTAATGGAGGGAATATAGGTCCGTGCCTTCTCGACTCGCAACGCCCTAGCCAACATGCGACTGGGTTTGTTACCCCACTGGTAGTACTTAGCCTCCACACCAAGGCGGCGGTTCGTAGGTGTAAGACTAAGTACTACCAGTGGGGTAACAAACCCAGTCGCATGTTGGCTAGGGCGTTGCGAGTCGAGAAGGCACGGACTTATATTCCCTCCATTACCGACGGTGCTGGTCGGGTACACCACGTGGACGCGGCCATCGCAAAAACCTTTCATCAGTACTATTTTAATCTTTACAACTTGATAAGCCCCTCGCCCCAATCCACCCTAGATAGGACCCGCCTCATTCAGGAATATCTTACTGACTGTGGTTTCCCCATGCGCAGTAGCTACTGTTTATTGAACTACGTCCGTCTATGGAAGACAGACGTAGTTCTGGATCCGGCCCATTGTTCTTTGAGTAGGGAGAAATATAAATTAGAAGCTTTATGATACTGTCTGTTACCAGACTTTGGGGAAAGACCCTGCCGCTGTTTTTTGGCAGGAATTAGATGAACGACTCTCCTTGGCTCTTGAGAATGGTATTATTTCCAAAGATGAATACAATTTTTTATTAATTTGATTTCCTATTATTGCAGTTTTATATCTTTTACACAAGATTCATAAATCTCTCACTGATCTACCTGCATGACCTATCATTTCGGGTGTGGGATCTTCAACTTCTAATCTTTCTTTTTGTTGATCAATTTTTACAGAGGCACATGGTATCTCAGAGGTCTTACACCAGAGACACTATACTGTTACACACTGTCAGGGAAACTCTGGCAGCGTTTGATTGTCTGCAACTACGATCTCTAAGACCTGATATGCCCGACATCACTCACTAGCTGAATGGCGTTGGGAACTTTAAATAGCCTCTCCTGTGTGTTCCAAGCTGCCGGTGATAGCGTCTGGTTTCCTGCGTCTAGTCTGCTGTTTAGATCGTGTGCCTCGTGCTTTTGTTTGGTGTCTGCTGTCCTCAGTTCTCTGTTCCTTACCCCTTTCCTCTCTCCTGGTCCTTGTGGTGTTCTGTCGGTCTGTGTGTGTGTGCGTTGGCGGTGTCCCACTCCAATAAGAACCGCCAGCCTCACTCGCCTCTGTTTGAGTCGCGTCCATCCGACTCCAGCTGCATTCTGATTTTACCATCTATCAAAGTGTGCATGTTGTGTTTTAAGCCCTCTCCAGTGGCTCTCTGTATCTCCAGCTCCATTTTGAGTTTACCACCTGTCAGAGTGTGCATGCTGTGTATTGAGACTTCTCCAGTGGCGTTCTGTATCTCCAGCTCCGTTCTGCAATTACCACCTGTCAGAGTGTGTGTGTTGTGTATTGAGACCTCCCCAGTGGCGTTGTGTATCTCCAGCTCCGTTCTGCAATTACCACCTGTCAGAGTGTGTGTGTGCTGTATATTGGGCATTTTCCAGTGGCTCTCTGTATCGCCAACTACATTCTGAGTTTATCACCTGTCAGAGTGTGTGTGCTATGTATTGGGCATTTTCCAGTAGCTCTGTATCTTCAGCTCCATTCTGAGTTTACCATCTGTCAGAGTATGTGTTCTGTGTATTGGGCCTTTTCCAGTGGCTCTCTGTATCATAAGCTCCATTGTGATTTTACCACCTGTCCGAGTGTGTGCTGTGTATTGAGCCTCCTCTATTGGCTCTCTATATTTCCAGCTACATTCAGTGTGTGTCATCTCCCAGAAGTGTGCTGTAAATTGAGGAATCTCCCAGTCCTTTCTGAGCCTCCCTTCCTATTCATCTCATGGATGTCCCTTGCCCCAGGCCAGGTTGCGTACTTACCTCTCCTGCCCACTTACCTCTGTGTTATCATAGATGACCGTATTCCGGGCGCAGTGTTTGTGAGGTCCAGATCTGCCTGTGGTGTTACACCTTTCACCATATACTTACCCTCAGACTATGAGCTTTTTGAGTACTTGTCGTGAGTTTGGGTTCCTGCTCCTTATAGCGGCCTGCCAGGTATCTTCAGGGACCGTCACCGGGGCTGAGATCTGCTGGGTATCATGCAGCTAAGACTATTCTCACCATCAAAGGCTGTAGTTATAAACCAATTAGAAACTTTTTGTGAAACACATCACTATTTTATTTTTATATTCATGCTTCTTTATTATTGTCCTTACTTTTGACCATTTCTCCAGCTATTCTTGCTTAATATACTTCTGTTTGCCTTCTTCCTACCCTATGGCCCTGGTCTCTCCATCCGCCACCGCCTCTTCTCCCTCACACTCTTCCTCTCCACCATTCATACTCACCCAGGGGCGGCCCTAGGGTTTGCGGGGCCCTAGACGAGGCCCCCCCATGACCCCCACCTCCCCTCCGCAAAAAAAAAAAATTACGTTTTTTTGAAAAAAAATTTTTTGCAAGCCTGGCGGCACTGTGCAGTAAAGGCCCCACGCGGGGCCTTGGCAGCATGTACAGTGCGGGGCCTTCACTTTCTGGAGACAGGGTAAGCACATACACAGTGCCTGGACTCCTGCGTCCAGGCACTGTGTATATGTTGCTATGGCAACACAGCGCCATTGAACGGCGCTGTAGTGCCTGTGATTACACAGGCTCCGGGAAGTGAAGGCCCCACGCAGGGCCGCCTGCAACCAATACAGTGCCGCCAGGATGATGAACCAGGCGGCACTGTACATGCTGCCGAGGCCCAGCAAGGGGCCTTTACTGCACAAGTGCAAGCCTGGCGGGCTTGCAAAAGAAGAAAAAAAAATTGAATTTTTTTTTAAACCTAAAAAGCAGGAGGTGCGGGGCCCCGGGACCCGCGGGGCCATAGGCGGCCGCCTGTACGGCCTATGCCTTGGGCCGCCTCTGTACTCACCCCATACCCTCTCGCACTCCTCCGTCAGCCTCCCCTTTGCAACTTCTCCAATCTCATTCACATAACCCCTCTTACCTCTCTCTCGTTCTTCTAAACCATGTGGAATGCCAGGTCCATTTGCAACAAGCTCCTTGTCATGTCCAAATCTTCATCTCCAAGTCTTTCAACCTCCTCACCATTACAGAAACCTGACTCTCCTCCTCCACACCCCTAGGCCCAGGGAACACCCTGGCCGTGGTGTGATCATCCTCTGTTTATCTTCCTGCACCTTCAGTATCTTAGGGCCTGATCCAGAGCTACGCTGTGCCACTGTCCGTAAGTACGGGCAGCGTAGCTCTGATATACTCCCTGTGACACTCCCCTTGTCCTTGTGTAATTACACTCAGGTAAACCCTAACTTCAGCCGGCGTAACCGAGTAGTTTACATGTAGTTACGCCAGGACCAGATTGTAAATGTGAAAACCCTGCCCACTATTACTAATTACCTTGCCCCCCCCCACCTACCTTCCGTAACTGCATCGTAGTTACGGTGCTCCCCGCCCCTTCCTTCATAACTATGATACAGTTATGGACGAGCCATTCACAATTAAGGTAAAAATTAAGGTAAATCTTTTTTATGCACTAAAACATCTGCCGGGCCCATGCGCAGGTCGGCTTACTAACCGATCTTACGCTTACACTCACATGATTGGGAAAGGATGAGTGACTTGAAGAAGAATTGCTTGGTGAGGGCTAAAAGAGGAGAGGATGAACTTGAAGTGGAAAAAGTCTGTGAGGAAACAGGACTTCCTCCAGAGGTACTCCACAATATGGGAGCATTTTTTCAGGAACCGACGGTCGAATTCACAATACCGCAATTTTATATATACGTGCCTAATTTTTTTTATTCTAGCTACTACGCATGCGTAGTAACTATTTTACTCTATCTATGCAGTGTTTCATTACGTAGATTGCGCACATGCGGTCTTTTAAGACGGTGTGTACGCAATTTACGTAACAAAATGCTACGTAGATAGTGTAAAATAGTTACTATGCATACGTAGTAGCTACAATCAGAAAATTAGGCACGTATATATAAAATTACGGTGTTGTGAATCAGGCCGTTGGTTCCTGAAAAAATGCTCCCATATTGTGGAGTACCTCTGGAGGAAGTCCTGTTTCCTCACAGACTTTTTTCACTTCAAGTTCATCCTCTCCTCTTTTAGCCTTCACCAAGCAATTCTTCTTCAAGTCACTCATCCTTTCCCAATCATGTGAGTGTAAGCGTAAGATCGGTTAGTAAGCCGACCTGTTTCCTCACAGACTTTTTCCACTTCAAGTTCATCCTCTTCTCTTTTAGCCCTCACCAAGCAATTCTTCTTTATGTCACTCATCCTTTCCCAATCATGTAACCCTCGCTTCCTGTTTGCCACTTCCTCTCCCTCCACCCTCCTCCCCTCCCACTCTGACTTCACCACCTTCTTCACTTTCAAGATTGACTTTATCAGGAGCTCTAACTCCTCTACCATCACCTCTCCTTTCCCCTCCATTTCCACACTCTCATCTCCTTAAAGCCATGCCCCAATGTTTACTTTTAGCCCCATATAACGTTGGCTGAAGTCCACTTTTGTTGTCTCTAGGATGGAATCAACAATGGGGCTAATAGAACTACAGTAATAAAAATTGACTGAAAAAAAAGTATTCTCAGCGCCTCTATAATATCTACTTTCAAATGTCCCAAAGATTCTAAAAGTTCTCAAAAATTCTTACAAACTCAATGTCCTTCTTATTGTTCACAAAGAAGATGAGAATTCTCAGTTTTTGTGTCCTTCTTTTTTCCTTTTCACAGGGAGGATGAGGATATATTCTGATTTCCACTAATTCCTCAATATGGAACAAGTTCATAGAACAGAAGAAAAAAAGACCACCATGTGTGACTCCGTGATATATATGTAAGTATTCTACTTTCAAAGACCTACTCACATTTATTTTTCTTGTAATTGAACGTTAATTCTTTCTCCTGTGTAGCTACAGATCCTTTTCTCATTCGTTGTATGTCGTGTCTCTCACCTTCGTTCCCCCAGTCGTAGCACCCTGGGAAAAGAAAGAAAAATGTCCTGTGCAGATCTTACAATAATAAGGGGGTAGATCCAGAACTACGTGTGCCGTACGTTTATTCGCAGAGCATATTTTCATGTGCGTAAATTCGTTACACTCCCCTCGGCACACCCCTTGCACGGACGTATTTTGTCAAGATACGCTGGCCAAACCCTACCTTAACTTTTTCAAACGTAACAGAGTACGTCCGCGAACGGATGTACTGACTACGTGAACGTACGCAGCTTAGCACGCCCATACTGTACACTTTAAATACCACCCCCCGCCTACTTCACGTAAAACGCACGTATTGTTGACTAACGTAAAATTGGCACGCCCACGCGTAAGTATTTACATGACACATACGTGAATTTCCCATATGTTCACAATTACGCTACGTGAATGTGCGTATTTTCTATGGTGCGCATGCGTAGTGCGTACGTATCTGCGAATTTACGTCTCCGCCACGTGTAAAATCGCGGAAAAGCGTAATTCTGGATCTGCCCCAAGGTGAGTATTTCAACTACCAAATCTACTCACATTTCTTGTTTCTTTCCTTAATGCTTAATAGATAGTTTCTTTGGGCCTGATCCAGAGCAACGCTCGCAAGCGAGCGTACGACGAGCGTATGCGAATTTTCGGCAAAAAATTCGCAATGCGCATGCCCAGTATGACAGCTTCCGGTCGCCCGAGCGTCATGAGCGAATAGCGGGCGTATCGTTAGCGTATTTTTCGCTCGCGGGGCGTATTTTTTTTACGATGGTCGGCTGGGCGCCCGTTTTACTACTGGGAGGCGGGGATAGCCATTTAAATTGTACAGTATGGGCGTGCTAAGCGTATTTTCACAGCGTATTTTCTGTGAATTTTCGTACGGCCGACGGTCGTACCCAGTGTAGGGTATAGCCGCCGTAAGCAGGGACTTTACTATGGGAGTGCTAGGGGCGTGTAGGTTGATACGCCCGAGCGTACGTTCGCATTCGCCCGTCGTGCGAATTTTCGTAACGCTGGATCAGGCCCTTTGTCCTTTTTCCTTTCAGGTTTCCAATGTCAGGATCCACACATAAAGGAAAGAAAGCACAACCTCGAACAGCACAGTTGGACATCTCCTCCTTCCCTCAACATAAAACTGGTGCTTCTGTGCATGCTCTGCTGCAACAGCTCTTCTCAGTCATAGAACAAACAGTGCAGAATTGCCCATGTGGCCCTTAATCTGGCCCTGGTAGTCCCCTCTGTCATCATGCCCACTTGATCCAATCCCTTCAAGTCTTCTCCGGTCATATCCCTCTCTTATGGCAGCTTCCCCTACCTTTAAACATGCTTTTGTTTCCCCCATCCTTAAAAAACCTAACCTTGACCCCACCTCACCCTTTAACTACTGACCCATCTCCTTTCTCCTCTGCACTTCTAAGCTGCTTGAACAGTTTCTTCACAAGCTTCTAATCAGCTACCTTAACGACAACTCCATCCTGGAACATCTTCAATCCGGGTTCCACTCCTTTCCCTCCATCGAATCTGTCATGACTAAAATCACCATCGCTCTCCTATCTGCCTAATCTAAGCGTGGCTTCTCCCTGCTCCTTCTCCTGGATCTGTCGGCAGCCTTTGACACTGTTGATCGCCCCTTTCACTCTCTCGGCCTCTCTGGCACTGTCCACTGTTGGTACTCCTCCTATCTTTCGGACTACTCATTCTCTGTCTGTACCCTATCTCCTGTACCCTGACCACTCCTCTTCCTGTAAATGTTCCCCAGGGCTCGGTTCTTGTTCCCTTTCTCTTACACCTCCTCTCTGGGTGACTTCATCAACTCCTTCGGCATTCACTACTCCCTCTATGCCGACAACACTAAAATCTATGTCTTCTCCCCTGACCTCTCCCCCTCTCCCCTGTCCAAAGTGTTTGACTGCATCTCGGCCAGCTCTTCATGGATGTCCTAATGTTTTCTCTAGCTTAACATGGTCAAGATTTAAATCATAGTCTTCCCTCCTTCATGTATCCCCTCTACCCCTAATATCTCCATAACTATTGGTGACTCCACCTTCAACTCCTCCACCTAAGTCTGCTGCGTGGGTGCCATCTGTGACTCCTCTTTCACTCCTCACATTTTAGCCTTCTCACTAACCTGACACTTTTACCTCTGCAACACACTTCTTAAACACCAATGACACTAAAATGCTCATTTTCTCTCTCGTTTCTGTCCTGTCTCGACTACTACTGTAACCTCCTCTTCTCTGACCTCCCTCTGGCCCATCTGACTCTCCTACAAGCTATACTAAATGCAGTAGCCATACTCATCTTCCTCTCCCACCGCTGTACCTCCCACTTCCCCTTTTTGTCTATGTCTACAATGACTTCCTGTCCCTTTCAGAATTCTCTTCAAGCTCCTTACCGCAACCCATAATTTTCTCTCAACCTCCACTGCTTCCTATTTACACTCCCTCCTGACACCTCCTCTCTGCCAGCGGCCACCGCCTTACCTCCCAACTGATAGCTACCTTCTTCCACATCCAAGACTTCTCCCAGGCTGCCCCTCTGCTTTGGAATGCTCTACCCTAGTAGGCTACCCAACACCCTCCAATCCTTCAAACACTCTCTCAAAACCCACTTCTTCAGGCTAGCCTACACTTTCTTCACCAAAGCTTACCTTCCCTCCCCATCTCCATCCCTGTATCTTCTGTTTCTTTACCTCCTTACCGTTAGCATGCTAGCTCTTATGAGCAGGGGCCACCTCCCACCTGTTATCATCCCTCTTCCTTGTCCTCATCACTTCCCTTCTTCTCTCTCTATGGGCTATCTCTCTACTTATTTATCCGCTCCTACACTTAATTCCTGCTTTTTTA
>WWET01000034.1:496733-507729 GCA_011038615.1 Limnodynastes dumerilii
TCGGTGAAATTGCATTTGGTGGATTAGAAACATCCTATGTGTCGAATTGAATCGCATTTAGTGAATTAGAAACATCCTATGTTTCTAATTGAAAAAGTCGAACCGCGATTTGCGGACCCGCGAATAAAAAATTACTAAATTCACGTGATTTTTTGCTTAGTGAATCGCCTTTGGCGAATTTTAAGCTAAAAAATCACGTGAATTTTAGCAATTCGAGCTTAGTGAATGAGGCCCCTAGCCATTCTGGCTGACATTAGCCATGTGGAATTGAAGTACCACCCCCTTGTTCAGATCTCCTAGCATACAGAACTGAGTTCCGTACACTAGGAGATCCATAGCGTAACATCTACCACGCTTACAGATGCAATGTTAAAGAAGCTTGTGTAAGTTCCCTAAGATTATTACACAAGGATCAAGCAAAAGATCCTTAATTGGAAGAAGTATGCATTTTTTTGTAACCACTTGTAATTAACACTTATGCACGTCTTCTATCACTTTATTTGGTACTTACACTTTTTTTTGCAATTTTCTGTGGCAGGTTTTTCGTTTTAATAGTATAAAATCCCTAGTAATAAACGTCTTGGTTATTTTTAACATGAAGATATTAGAATAATTGCCTTCTGTAAAGCATTAATCAGGAGCTACGCTTTACCAGAACTTAATTCTTACTTAGATTCATTTGCATCTCCTGTTCTTACTTCAAAAAGATGGTCTCTATTGCCAGGGCCACCGTCATCACATGCGGGGCCCAGGACCCAGCCAAGGGGCCCGCCCCTATGTGATGTCATTGATGACGTCACATAGGGGGCAGGGCCCGGCAGACACGCTTTAGCAGCAGGCCGGTGCGCAGGGAAGAAGTTCCCTGCACATTGGTCGGCTACTAAATAGCTCTGAACAGCAAGTATCGGCGGTAGGACCTGCTGCTACAGAGCTAGGTAAGTATCGGAGGGCCCCCATCAGGTCTGGGACAGTAGTCCCGGCTGTCCCCCCCCTGTCTATTGTTGCTGACATGCACCTCATGAAAGTAGCTTCAGCCCCAGAGCACTAACAGACTTTGTTTCCTGGATCTTCTTCAAAAAAGAGGAGGACACAGAGAAAAATATAGATTCTGGGGTTGCTTTTGAAGTTGCAGGACGTGTCTGGAATCCGCCTTCTGTAGAGGGGCATTATGTTACATTATCAGAACCTATAGGACCCTGTCTGCCCCTAGGGGCAGTCTCGGACATATGTGAATCCCAAATATTTGGACATTTTCTTTATTTGCACCTAGGGGCTGCTGTTTGGACTATAACCTTCCTGATTACTTAACAGCAGCTGAGCAGCAATTGTAAAAGATTGCCTTTAACCAATCAGGTTGCAGGTCATTTTGTCTTTTCCTGTCACATGTGTATTCTAGTCTCCTGCTTGTTACCTCCATGTGCCTATGTGAGCCAACTGTTCTTTGTTCTGTATATCGGTTATTCTGTAGGTGTTTATTTACACCTTTGGTTTACCTTTTTGTTAACCTGCATCTAGTGTTTTCTGTTACTCCTGCTTTGTGTTTTACATTTCTTCTGATTCCTGATTGTATTTGTACTATCTAGAGTTTATAGCCTGTTGTCCATATAGTACTGTTACCTTTATGTCACTGTTATTTATCTTGTTGCTTCCAGTTCACAGTTCTCCAGTAACATGTGTGTATCTTGTTTGTGCACTAATAAAACACTTTTGGTTTCTTTACTTAGTGTCTAGTTATTACTGCCTAGCTATACCAGGGACTGCCTTTTGAGGTTGTGACCTTCTAAGCCTGTGCAGCCAACCCTGTCTCCACCACTAGGAGTAACAGCCAAAACCAGGCCTCAGTTAGGCTCCACACCTTGGGAGCAGTTCCAACCTTCCTAAACTATCCCCTGAGACGACCCTGCTACACTTAAGAAGAGCCTCCGCACCTCCATTCCAAGCATCTGAGTGGACATTTCACTTCCCAGTTAAGAATTACAATGGATGATGTGGAGAACTACTGAAATGGAATGTCTCATTTCTGTCCTAGTTGATGTGATGGCCCCATCCCTTCCCAGATTACTAACCTAGTGGCTGAAGACAACCAGTGCAAACAAAAGCTGATTCGGATGGTTGCTTGCAGTGCAGTAATCTACTTTTTGTTGGCCTTCTGAATAGGATTTTAGTGCCTGTGATCTAATTGGAGAATTCAAGTCAAGCACTTATTTTGCTGTGGTGTGGGTTGATTGCACCATCAGCAAACTGCTTCACTTCAATGAGTGTTACGCCATTTGACAACTGACCAGGACCAAGGGTCTGCCTTATTTCATAAATCATCCTGTCTCAGTCTTTCCTGATTTTACCAATGATTATCAGAAATCTTCATATCCAGGTTATCAAAAAGCTATGGGACCTACAACTTCTTTATACAATGCTCTACCCTGCCAAAAAAGGCTGCAAGAAGCTATTGGCTGGATTGGGAGAAATCCCTCTATTTTTGCTCACACAGAGATCCATTCTGCAGGGTAATGATAAGGTTGCTTTCACAACACAGAAGTGTTCCAAAATTTATTCATTTTGCAAAACGTACTTATTTTGTATTAACGTACAAATCTATTACGAACGCACGGAGAATCTTCTTAAATCTGAATCCGGTCTGCAGCCTTAAGTCACACTTGCGGTGCAGTGGTCCGTCCGACCGCTGATCCGCTCGTAAGTGGGAAAACCTTGCCCACTGTACAATTTACATGCTTCCCCCGCCCACCTTGGCAGGCGGAGGGAAAACAACCTCTTCCCACGAAAATGCCATTGTACGGAATTAAATTCCGAACTATGGTAGTAATGCTAGTGTTACATTTTAACACTAAGGCAATATCAGAAGGGCACATGCGCCCTCCAGTCAATGTAGCCCACATATGCACCTTGCATGGGCTGTTTATATTAAATGTGGATCCAGCCCTGTGTCAGCAAGATGAAATTGAAAGAATCTTCTAACCAGTAAGATAGTCTACAGTATACTCCTGCTGTCTCCTAAACGTCACTTACCTGTCAGATGTGCGGTATCCTAATGTCTGGCCGGCTGCGCAGAGAGGCATAAACTGCTCCACTTTGAATTAACAAAATCAGAAGGAACGGGAGGCGCTCTATCAGCTGATTGCAGAGCCAGAAGAAACGGGAGGCGCTCTATCAGCTGATTGCAGAGCCAGAAGAAATGGGAGGCACTCTATCAGCTGACTGCAGAGCCAGTGTGTATTGTTTGTTTGTAAATCTTTTTTATTTTTTTATCATTGCTTTAGGGATGGGGAGTTACTGGATCTGGTTACAGTGAGCGCCATTGTGGTATTCTTAGCAGACAGCTACTTGTCTCTATGTGTCTCTCTAGCCCAGGGTTTCCAAAACTTCTTCCTTAAGGTTTTCTAGGTATCCTTATTGTAGCACAGATGTGGTGGTGTTAATTATTCTCCTTGTGATTCTGTGAGGAGACGTAAAAAACATGGACTGCTAGGCCTTGCAGACAAGGGACTGTATTCCCCAATGAGAACGTCTGCAGACTTCTGTATGCTATGTACAGAAGTCTGCAAAAAAAATGGTACTGCATTTCCGCAGTGCAGCTGACTTGATCAGAGCCCCCAGCACCAGCGGGGCGTGCCCACCCTCCTTGCATAGGATATACACTTCATATTGTACAGTAAGGGCTTGGCTCAGTCTCTCAGAGTTTTCACTCCTCACTCACACTCTCCAGCGGTTTACCTCCTGTTACTATACCTCCCAAATTTTACTGTCCCAGAAATGTAACAAATTAGTTCCACCCAGTCCCAGCTGAACTCCACCCATGTCCTCATAAACTCTGCCCCTTTCTATGTGGCCGCACAAGACAAAATAAACAGAAAATATTGTGTCCCGCTGTGATTGGGAGAGTTAAGAGGTACGTGTCACCACATCCCTCCTCTTACCACTGTCTCCCTCACACTCTGTTGTCCTTCTCAATTCAGAGAGATTTAACACCTCCTCCCTAGCCACCCCCTCAGCCCTGTGACACAGCGGGGGCTGGACGCTGCTGCCCTCCTCACATCCATGGCACTTGTTGCCTGGTTTGCATGGCTACATAAGTAATCTCATTCTATGATTGGTGGCAGCCAGACTGAGGCCACTTCACAATGTGGTTATGATTCATCTTCAGCTCCTAACTTATTCCACAATCAGGACAATTGTGACAGAGAACTGACCCTGAATGACAGGTGTAGCCAGATGAATAGTTACACATATATCTTGGCATGAGGACTCAATAATGGAGAGCAGCACAAAGAAACTTTACTGATAATTGTTTTCAATACTTCATATTATTCTGCATTATACAATAACATACATTGTTTGATAAAAATTTTCTGGATTTTGACGACCTCTAGTTAACATAAACACTGTTCAGAAAGTAATTCCATCATACTGTGTATTCTTTACAGTTACATAGAAGCTGGTTTGGGTGCTGAACGGCACAACAAATAGTCTGATATGGCAGTAGGGAGGTAGGACACAGGAATGTAGTAAAGTTTGCAGTCCCAGCCAGGAGAGTATCTTGTCCAGGGGTAGACAGCTGTCAGAGCATGTTCCATGCAGTCTGGGACCCAGTGAATCCTTGGGCTGGTTGCTCTCATAAAAACTTCCAGTGTATTCATATCTGCAAGGACACCCAACATTATCCATGACACATATCCAATAAACCAAGAGTCATACAGAGGTGTTATAAATAGCTCCCAGCAATGTAATGGTAAAACGAATTTGCTACAAAGGGGAAAGTTGACATTAACCAATTTGTAATAGTAAAGGAGGAGTTTATGGGCTTCCTTATTACATTCTTGCCTACTTACAGCATGAGCTGTGGAATCAAAATTTCACAAATGAACATTTTCAGTGTAATGGTAACACTAGAGAAGGAGGATGGAGTTCAAAGAACTTTCAGAAAATGAAAACACAGGGCCGTATTCACAGATCCGGTTCCGTGCATATTTTTAGGATCGGAGTAACTGCGCATGCGTAGTAACTCTATTTACACTATTTATATTGAATTTACGCACAGAAGTCCATTAGGCACATACTTGTGAATCGCATTTGGAAACATACATGCGGAAGAACGTGGTTGAAATCTGTACGGACAAAGAAACGTGAAAGTGGGTGGGGGGAGGCATTTAAATGACCATTTGAGATTGCGGTTAGTTACATATGCATGTACATAAGTATTATACGCACGTAAATACACACGTACAGATAAGAATGCCCTATGGAGGCGTAAGTCACCGAAAACCCATCCGTGTGAGGGGAATGTTATGGGAGTTGCCTTGCAACATAAGTGCGTATAATTGCGTATCTTTAACTAACGGATCTGTGAATACGACCCACTGTTTGGAGCTTACTGTGATATGTTGCTTATAAAACAGATGTTGGCAAACAAGTGAGGTTAGTGGCCTTACACAACCTAAGCAAAGTATACCTTCCAACGGGTGTCTCTAATTTCTAAATAGCATTTTCGCAGCGGTGACTGTATCACCTTTCAACCAAAGGGGTATTCCAACATTATTTTAAGTACCCTAAAGGAATTTTTAGGCATCTATCTCCCAGGAAGGGTTCTCACCAGGGTGCAGAATCTAAACCAGGGCCAGGTATTCACTAGAGCCCATGATGGTGGCAGTCTTGGCTGCTGGCACTTGAGGGTGACCTGTGGTAGCCTCCGAGGGAAACCTGTAATGTAGGCACCTGGACTGGAACCCAAATACACAGAATACAAATGGAACCCTTATTCACAGGAGTACAGACTCAAACCCATACACACAGTTATGCAGACTGGAACCCTTCACACTGACACAGGGCAGATGTAAATGACAAAGCAAAAAACCCAGTGGTAGTGCAGGGTACAATGAAATCCCACAGAAGATAACAAACAAGGTGCTCAGTCAGGCGATCTGATCCACTTTCAGATAACAGCGAGATAGACAGCAGATCACTGGAGGTATGGAGAACAGGACAAGCTGGAAGATGGAACACAACAAAATCTCTAAGTCAGATGGGCTGACTCACACTCCCTGGGCACACACTGAGATGTGGAAAACAGTGGTAGCAACAGATACCGGAGATAAACTCACAGAGAAGAGACACAAGGCGAGATGGTAAACACTGAGGGCCGGATTCAGATTACTGGACGTATAGCATATACGTCTGGAGTTTCCCATCTTTTACTACTGCGCATGCGTAGTACATTTTTTACATAATAATTTACATAATCTATGTATCTTTTCCTTACGTAGATTGTGTATATGCGGTCTTAAATACAAATCCGGTCCAGAGTGACAACTACAAACAGGGGATTTGGCAAGCTGACTCAGTCATGCTGCGAGATGGTAAACACAGCGTGTACACACAGGAGAGGAACAGATGGAATCACTCACCCGGCAGGTACGAATAGTGTGAACTGACACTCAGCAGAGGGGAGAGAAGCACCTAACCGCAGCAAGCTACTCATGACACGCACTTCATTCAAAGGACAGGGCAGACAATAAAGACAGAGAGCACACAAAGGGAGCAAGATACACGACAAGATCCAAGGAGAACACGAGCAAACGGCAGGCAAACACAGGAAACCAGATGTTATAATCGAAAATCAGACTTCCCGGCAACAGGTAATTTAAAGTCCACTCCTCCAATCAGCTGCAGAGATCAGGCACACCTCCATATGACTATCCCGCAGCTGAGGAAAACCAGGCACATAGAACCCAGATAGGAAACTTCACACGCTGCTTTGTTTACCTTTGCAGTGTGTAACTATTCTGTTGACAAATATGCAGTTACAACTATCTGTTCAGTAGTGATGTAAATAATATGATGATGATATTAGTGATGACAATGGGCCTGATCCAGACCTACGCCCGCTTGCGTTTTTACGGCGGGCGTAAGCATAAAAATGGCCTTTTGTACTTACTGCGCATGCGCGGGGCAGATGTTACACTCATGTTACGGTCTGAGAAACTGAGCGTATGAGCCTTAATCGTAACAGCTTCGAGGGGGCGCTCGAGGGGGTGTGGCTGCCATACGAAATCTGTAATTACGAACCGAGGGCGGGGTGAGGCATTTAAATTGTAGAGTATGGGCGTGCTAAGCTTCGTAACTACGCAATGAGCTTACGGATGCACGCGGTTATGCTCAGAAAAGTTAGGGTAGGTTTTGCTGAACGTAAGAAGGCAAAAGTAAATCCGAAAAAAGGGAAGTGCCGAGCGGAGTGCATCGGAGGCACGCCGGGGTAAATACGCTACGCACATAAGCGTTTCATGAGCGTTGGTCTGGATCAGGTCCAATGTGTCCATACACTATGGAAGAATGACTTTCCTCAAACTTGCTTATAACTGGGAAAATGGCTGATATCAATTAATCTGTTGTAAACAATAAACATTTAAACACGCACGCACGCACGCACACACATTACCCTATATATTTTATCCATACAAGTTTATCTATTTAAATTTAAGGTCTAAGGATATAGCTACTCTAGTTTTTATGTAAACAATCTGATACAGTTATAATAAGTAGAACTGTACATTATATATCATTTTGGATATGGGTGTATGTATATACACAGGCTCCTGCACTCAGACTAGATATTTAGCGATCGTATTACTTAAGATACAGAAGATATAAAACTAAGAACTTACATTCATCATAATAGTGTTCGCCATAGCTCTCCTTCACAGCGGCAGGGAGATTGTCCCATAGGCGCTTCAGATTATTTTTATGGCGGTCAGTCGATGTAGTCATCAGTGTTTGAAAAGCTCCTGGTTCGATGATGGAGACTTTTACATCAAATGCACGCATTTCCCTTCTGTGGAAGAAAAGCACGCAATTACTGACAGCTCCATGTACAGTTACTGAAACCCGATTCCTTTTTCTGTTATTCTGCTGCTGTCAGGGGCAGTGTCAGAACTTAATAAAAGTTACTGGAAAAACGCTTGGTAAGGACTATGGTCAAACTGGCATTTTTTACAAATGATTATAGCAGATACTTTTTATTCTTCAGTACCAGCAATTCCAAACAAACCAATTCAGTCTTCAAACAAATCCTCACAGGGGACCGGATTCAGACCCCAGCACATTTTCCATGCGTGCAGGGGTCTATAAGTACGTGAGAGAGAGAGAGGGGAGTGTACACCCCCTGTCACTCCCCTCTCTCGCACGGGAGCTTTAAGTGTATCGTACGGATTAGCGGTCCGTGCGACCGCTGATCTGCTGCAGTGTGGGAGCCCTATACACCTAGCAAGCGTCCCCCCGTCCGCTTTAGCAGGCGGAGGGGAAGCACGGACCATTTCCTCGGAAATGGGCTCGGATGGAACAAAGTTTATACACTACTGTTACTATAGTAACCCTAGCGTAACATCTGGAGAGTGCATGCGCCCTCCAGTGAAAAACATTATTCATTCTGAATCCGGTCCAGAATGATGACCTAAAGTATTTTTTATATTAGCATCTGTGGTGTAACATGATGAATTACTTAAATTTAGCTAAAATTACTCCAATTTACCACTTTATTAGCCCAAATTTTATACACGCTTGAATAAACATTTACTTCTAATAATATTGGGCTGGATCCAGACCTGCGCCCTCCGGATGTTACGCTAGGGTTACAATAGTACTATAGTAACCCTAGCGTTCCGAAAATTGTATGGAACAATAGTTTTGCGTACAAATGGGCTGAGCTTCCCTTCCGCCCGCTAAAGTGGGTGAGGGGAAGGATGCAAAATGTACTACGTGGGAGGAGGCTCCCACACTTGTGCGGATCAGTGGTTGTACGGACCGCTGATCCACACGCTTGCATTAAGGTTGCCTTATGGCAGCGTAAGCTGCAATAAAGCACACATGAGAGAGGGGAGTGACAGGGGACGTAGAGACCCCTGCACGCTTTACATGATTTGGTCACCATGGAAACAGGATTTCCCAGGCTAGCCAAGTGTATAAATATACCCCAATGACAGCAGAGCTGTCATTAGCGTCGGGATGTCCTGTTTGCAGGACATGAGTTGCGGTGGTACCATAGGGGTTTTTTTTTTCAAAGACCTCTCCCATGGATTAAAATCTTGGAAGATGGGATCCAATTCAAGATGGTAAGTACTTCTTTTTATTATCATTTTAATGTCATGCTTTTATTTATTTATTTTATGCTTTATGCTTTATATCATATGTTTGTGGTATTCAGTGTCATTATTATTTTAATATTTGGGGTATTAAATGTAAATATTTTTTGTATATTAGGGGTATTCAATGTCATAATTTTTTTTATAGTTTTTTTTACATGTTACATGTGACCTATATTTTATTTAGTACCTAGGAGGGGCTTTCATTTGCTTTTTCTTGCACAGGATGACGGCGCATGCTGGTGCTTGCGGTTCTCCAAGCACCAGCATGCCCTGGCAGCCTTGGCCATGCTGGTACTTGTAGCACTACAAGCATCAGCATGCTCAACTTTTCTTATGATCCAACGCTAAAAACAGATTTGTTTACTGTTGCCATAGCAACAGTAAACAAATCTGAACCAATTGGGAGGCAATGTGAAAGACCAGGGTTGAAAACAACCCTGGACCTTTCACATTGTCACCCTTCCCGAGTAGGACCTGGGAAAAACCCTTCCTTTTTTTGCCGGGTCGAAATCCCAGGTCATTCAGAAGTGGTGGTTTCACATCACCACCAAATACCCGGGTTTTTGCCGAGACCCAGGTTTTTGGCAAAAAACCTGGCTATTTGGTTGTGATGTCAAAGGGGTTTAATGCATTCACCTCTTCATACCTCTTTCAGTGATACTCAGGAGGGAACTTGCATTGCAACATACAGTATAAATGATATAGAAGTTGCCGCACTTAGCAATGACAATACCCCTCAAAAAGATTTATTAGGGGATCACGGGTAAACTACAGGAAAAACACAGGAGAGAGCCTTCAAATCTAGCATAAAATAGATATAATTTAATAATGGTCTTCCTCTCCCATAGATATAAATTATATAAAGGTCTCTCTTTCCCATAGGTGCAGTCCTACCCACATAAAGTATAAGGAAGGGAAAGGAATGGGTAATTCTATAACGCACTCAAATCGTCCATGAGCAATAATTCACACAGTAGTAGAAAATAGAAAATTGAATCTTAATTAATCAAACTTAAATTTGCAATATCAAATCCGTGATCTCAAACTGTAGTCAAATTATATAGGAGAGGGTGTATTGGGAAAATGACTCAAAATGCCATATTATTAATATTTTAATATTAAAATCATAAATATGTGAATTACATGCAGAGGTGGCCCAAGACATAGGTGGCTGCCTAGGGCCCCGCAAGTCAAGGGGTCCTAGGGGGCCCTGTGCCTACTCCGGCCCTCACCTGCCGCTGATTGACCTGGCAGTGGCACTAAAGGCCCCGCAGCACCTGCCTGTCCGCACTTCATTGGGTAGGGCATAAGGGCATGAACTGTGTAGGCTGCAGCAGTACAGTGCCGTAGGCGCCAGGAATGATGGATCTGATCGTTAGAACGATATTTTAGACACTGGCCAATAACCTGTCATTAGCACCGGGCATTTCCTGCTAGCAGTAAGTGATTTGCGATGTTCAAACAAAGTTCCCCCCTCAGTTAAATTTCTGCTTCGCTGCCTGCTTTTTATGTGCAGCGTTAAAAAAAACGATTGAATAGCCGTATTTTTTACGTTCAATTGCCGGCGAAGGCGTCGTATTTTTTTCCGACGCAATATTTTTTAAAATACCACCGGCAATTGAATCTGGCCCTCTGTGTTTTTATTCTGTGTCGAAGTGTTTCTGTATAAACTGTGTTAAAGATTGTCTGCACCATGAAGTGCCCCCTTGTCCTTGCTCTTTTTTAGATTTAACCACTGGAAGACGGGTTACAGTGTAAGGGGAGCTGCTGTTGTTCCTCACAATCTGGTGTATTAAGAATTGACTCTGATTTTTTGCTTGTTACAAAGTTTCCAGTTGAACTACAAG
>WWET01000034.1:516449-530917 GCA_011038615.1 Limnodynastes dumerilii
GAGAGAGCCTTCCCTTTGAAAATAGAAGAAAAAAATATATTATAGAAAAATATAATAATAATAATAGTATAAAAATAAATAAATAAAATATAAAAATAGGAACAAAATAAATAAGCCATTACCCATCGACTAACCATAATCTTCTACCTTATAGATTGATTTGAGCAACCTCCATCTTGGAAATGTGTTTTAAAGCAGGTCTGGGAGAGTAGCTAGAAGGGGGTGCTGTCTCAGAGTGGCTGTTTTGGAGACTTGGGGACCTCTGCCGGGGGTGAGCTCTCAATTTAAAAAGATATATGATATATGACCCAATGTTGGGATTCTAATTTTCAGAGTTAGCACCACTTAACAGAGAAGCCTTGTAAGTGGTAGGTGGCTTATCACGTATCTGCAGATATTTGTAACTAATTCTTTGACTTATTTTAAAGCTAGAAGATTATGGTTAGTCGCTGGGTAATGGCTAGAGTGCCAGGCCTTGCTTTGTTTTTGTGCAAACTCCCCTTGCTTTGTGCACCTGCTGTATAATTATCTTATAGATTGATTTGAGCGGCCTCCATCTTGGAAATGTATATATATGTATATATATATATGGATAGGGATTTTAGTTGCTGGAGATATCAGCAGTGTAGTTACGGATGAGGGGGCAATCCTCTCCGTAACTATGCTGCCGTTAGGGAAGGTAAGGGGGGGGGGGGGCAGGGAAATGAGGAAGGGAGGGCTAGGTTAGGTCGGTACGCTCAGGGTCCCAGCGTATTTACACTCTGTTACGCCGGCTGAAGTTAGGGTAGCCTTCAGCCGATGTAACAGTGTGTAATTACGCCGGGACAGGGGGAGTGTTGGGGGGAGTGCGGGGGATGTAGCTCTGGATCTGGCCCATTGTTCTTATATTTTGATGTGAATAATAAATCTGTTAAATTTTTCTATCCTACGTTTTGTTTCTGTTCCCCCAAAAGGGAAAAGTTTTCAGATATTCATCTACATCAAAGGATATCCCTTAGGACACATGGATTTTTTTTATTAAAAATGGCTTGTGAGACTTAAACTATTTAATTGGCTTATGATGGGTATTATGTATATTTTTATTGCTGTCATATTACTGTGATTTTATATACACCAACACTTCCCACTGCAGTATCATAGCGCTTGAACCCTCCCCCCTTCCCTCTTGGAATTTCTATTTATTTATGTCTGTGTTCATCTCTGGATTGCCTGCAGACAAATCACATGTATCACACTTCACCCCTTTCCTCACACAACAGGCCTGTCTGAACAAAAGGTGATTGTACCCACATTGTTTCTGAGAATGTACAGTACAATATCACAAGCTGGCTACTGGCAAACACTCACCTCCGGAGCAGTCCTGCTGTATGTACCCAGCTTAAGGTACCACATAAACTGTCACCTGTTTCTGGGACATGAGCAGAAAATGGTGCCAGTTCCCTGTGACCATGGTATTATTCCCTAATTTAGGGCCATATGCAGACTACCTGACGTATAACATATACGTCCGGTATTTAGCGGTTTTTTTCAATTGCGCATGCGTAGTATATTTTTGACGTTATCTACGTATCTTTTCCTTACGTAGATTGCGTAAAGGCGGTCTTTTAGACCGCCTTTACACAATCTACGTAAGGAAAAGATACGAAGATAACGTAAAAAATATACTACGCATGCGCAATTGAAAAAAAACGCTAAATACCGGATGGATGTTATACATCCGGTAGTCTGTGTATATGGCCCTTAATGTACACTGATATAAATGGCATCACTTAGTAACATTTTATTTTATCAGTATATATTTGAGATAATATTAATGGACTGGATTTACAACAACACATTTTTTTTACGTATTTGCCTAGATATCCGTGCTGAGATATTATGCATGCGTAGTAACTATTTTATGCTATCTACTCAGCGTTTCATTACGTAGATTGCGTACATGCAGTCTTTAAGACCACACATATGCAATCTACGTAACAAATCGCTACGTAAATAGCGTAAAACAGTTACTACGCATGCATAGTATCTCGGCACTGATATCTCAGCACGATTGTTGTGAATCCGGTCCAATGTGTTTTCTTAATTCATGTCATATTCTGAGAGTCCACCAGTGTGGCCAAAATATGTAATACTGAGAGGCCAACAATGACCGCAATAGACAGAACCAACCCGCAGGTACTCCTGGCGAGTGCCATCCTGGCTAGGGGGTAGACACACTCCTGGTATGGAAAGAAGAAGTGTTTACGTTTGTGTCGATCATGTAACAGAATTAGTGAGATTCCTAGGGCACTTTGCCTTGGGTAATACAATAAACACTGCTCTCTACATTATCAACCCCTATCAGTAAACATACAGTGTCACAAAATATCTGCTGCACCTATCACACTGCAAAATCCATCACCCTAAACAAGTTAATTAGAAAATGCTTGTTTTAGTATTTTATGCCATTCATTCTCTCTTCATGTGTTTAGAGCAAGAGTAGGCAACATGTGGCTCCCCAGGTGAAACTATACTCCCCATCATGTCATGTCAGGTATCAGCTATGCATATGCTCCTGAAGTGTGCTGTAATTTCACAACACCTGGAGTGCTAAAGGATTCCTTTGCCTGGTCTAAACTTACTTAATAAGTAGTTTGTTACTGTCATTACATATAATAAATGTATGGGATGTCTTACCCTCACAATGACAGCTCCTTCTTCTATCCTGCTCTGTCTGATGTCTGTGATGGAGGAGGCAGTGGTAAGCAGTGAGAAAATGATAATTTGGAGGGTGGAGTCAGGCAGATAATCATTGCTGAGATGTCCTTTCTTACATTTTATCTGTCGGTAATAAGTTTTACAACACTTTCATAGATTGTAAGCTTCAACAATAATAACTCTCAATGTTTGCTGCATTTTGATGGAAAGTCTCTTTCACTAGTGTGTAATTCACACTAGTTGACAATACAGAAGATCCAATAAAAAGAATTGAGTAATATATTGGATAGTGTAGGAAATTGACAGTAGCAGTAATAATGATGCACATGTTTTGTCTTTTAAGATTTATTTGTGGAATCTTTTTTTTAAGATTTCTATTATGGCTCTGTTCTTATTTTAATTTGTAATGGTTTCATAGTATTGTACAGTTACTGCACATCTGGAGAGTTTTCTTCCTACCTTCACAAACTAGGGTACTGGTGTCTCCAGAGTAGGAGGGTGAAGTGCATGATAGATGAATACAGGGTCATTCCAGGCAATCACATAAGCAGACACTGGTGATTTATCAGCTGATTAAAACATTCACTATGGATCAGATCCGCCTCTGCTGTGTTTGGAGTCTTTATATTCATGGCCAAATTTATTTAGTGGAGATTGAAAAGCCAGACCAGGCTGATAGAATGTGAAATATTAACATAATATGCAAGACCGAGAGCAGGCATTTCAGGCTCTCCTGTATTAAAAATCTAGGCTAAGGGGAAAGAATGTGGAAATGATGTACATTTAGACATAGGGAATAATGTAAGGCTTTTAAGCAGTGTTGAGATTCAGCCGGTTTGTGCCGATTCTGCAGAACCGATACGGAGGGCCAGATTTAATTAAGAATACTAGCTGCAATAGACGGGAAAAAATTTGTGCTGTGCACCTCTTTGAGGTGTGCATAAAAATCCTCCACGAAAAATACGCAGCATGACCTAATTGAATCTGGCCCCTAATGTAGGTATCGGTTCTGCAAACCGTTTACTAGTAGTGCGCGCTGGCGGTGACTGAAGCACATCTCCAACCTCCTCCCCTGTAGGAATGACGTTGCGTGACCTAGGGTCACACAATGTCATTCAGAGCCTGCATCCCGCCGCAGAGGAGAAGAGCAGTGCCTGAGAATAGCAGCGGGACTTCCAAGATAAGTATGTGTGACGGAGGCATGGATTCTGGATATATGTCATATACTGGAGGGACAACTGTTGGGGGGACTACTGGACACCTGATGGGGGATCCTGGGGGAACTGGACATATGAAGGGGGGATTCTGGGGGAACTGGACATATGATGAGGGATACTGGGGGAACTGGCAACATGATGGGGGACTGGACACATGATAGGGGATGCTGGGGGAACTGGACATATGATGAGGGATACTGGGGGAACTGGACATATGATGGGGGATACTGCGGAACTGGACACATGATGAGGGTACTGGGGGGACTGGAAACATGGGTTGTATGCAGACTACCGGACGTATAACATATATGTCCGGTGTTTAGCGCTTATTCCTACCAGGCACGCATAGTACATTTTTTACTTTGTCTACGTATCTTTTCCTGTTATACGTCCGGTTATGATGAGGGATACTGGGGGGACTGGAAATATGGAAATATATTCAATAACAGTTTGTCAGGTGACATTTCTTATTTTTTCATTAATATTTTAAAACTCTTTCTTATAACATAATCTAGTTTTGTGTACCTCTTTTATTGCTCTTATTTGAGTACTAAATGCATGAATTATTAAACTATGGTCATTAGGACATAGGGCCTGATCCAGAGCTACAAAATTTCGCACGGCGGGCGAATGCGTACGTTCGACCGTGCGAATAAACATGCACGCCCCTAACACTCCCATAGTAAAGTACCTGCTTACGGCGGCTATACCCTACACTGGGTACTATGCTTACGGCGCCTATACCCTACACTGGGTACGACCGTCGGCCGTACGAAATTTCGCACAAAATACGTTGAGCGTACGGGCTTAGCACGCCCATACTGTACAATTTAAATGGCTATCCCCGCCTCCCTGTTGTAAAACGAGCGCCCAGCCGACCGTCGTACTGAACGCACGCCCCTCGAGCGAAAAATTCGCACAACATACGAACGCTATACGCTCATGTCGTCCAGCCGACAGGAACCTGTCATACTGGGCATGCGCAGTGCGAATTTTCGTACGAAAATACGCAAAAAACGGTTGCACGCTCGCACAAAATCGGCCAATTTCGTAGGTCTGGATCAGGCCCATAGAGCCTGTTGTTAATTTATTTGAATCCCACCACTGCTTTCAAGAGAACTGGAAAGGGCAGGTATTCATTTTCTGGACCAGTCGGTTAAAAGGAAAGCAAATAGCAAAAAGGAGAGGGGGCTGCAAAGGGCAGTAATGGGAGGTGGATGGAGAAAATAGTGGAGAGAGGGATCTGGAGAGAACAAAGGGGTAAAGGAGGGAAGTTTACAGTAGGAAGAGTGCGCCTGATCCAGACTTCTGATAGGTGACATTTTGGAAAACTCTCCTCTTATTGCATTTGCACATCCACTAAATCCAGACTTCAGTTCCTTTTTTTGCTTCTGACAGTATAAGTGTGCCCCATGCAAGCTCGCTGTCCAGACTTCCGATCTGTCTTTATTTTAATGAGGATGGTTTAGAAATCTGAAGACCACGCCCCTAGATTTGGAAGTCTTCTTAGTGAACAAAACGTATGGCTGTACAGTATTTAAAATCCAGTAACTTACAGGATCCCAAGAAGCATGGATTCACTGGGGGAAGATCATGTCAAACAAATCTTATAGATTTTTTTGGACTGGGTCAGTAAAGTATTAGATAAAGGGGGAGCTGTAGATATATCTTATCTAGATTTTAGCAAAGCTTTTGACACTGTGCCACATCGCAGACTGTTAAATAAACTGGAAACTTTGGGATTGGATTTAAAGATAGTTGCATGTATACGATCTTGGTTACACAATAGACAACAAAAGTTTGTAGTAAATGGAATCCCCTCTGGGGATGGTAATGTAACCAGTGGAGTACCCCAGGGTTCTGTACTTGGACCAGTGCTATTTAATATCTTCATAGGTGATATTGCCTGTGGTATTGAGGGGAAAATATGCCCTTTTGCAGTTGACACAAAGTTATGTAACAGGGTAGACGCGCCAGGAGGGGTACAGAAAATGAGGGATGATCTAGGTAGACTGGAGGAATGGTCAAGAGTGTGGCAACTGCAGTTTAATGCCAAAAAGTGCAAAATCATGCACTTGGGGCACAAAAACTCAAAAGCTCAATATTTCCTTAATGGCATTACATTAGAAACTACTGAGGAGGAAAGGGATCTAGGAGTCATTATTTCATGTGACTTAAAGGTAGCCAAGCAATGTAACAAAGCAATGAAAAAGGCAAGTCATGTGCTTGGTTGCATAGGGAGAGGAATTAGTAGCAGAAAGAGAGAAGTAATGATGCCCCTTTATAGATCGTTGGTACGCCCTCATCTAGAATACTGTGTTCAGTTCTGGAGGCCATGGGCCGGATTCAGAGCTCCAGCCGCAATGCAATTGAGGCCGGAGTTCTGCGAAAAGTGCTACTGCGCATGAACAGTAATTTTGGAATGTAATCTACGTTACTTCTTGCAACATAGATTGCGTACACGCGGTCTTAAAGACCACGTATACGCAATCTACGTTGCAACAAGCAACGTAGATTACGTTTCAGAATTACTGCACATGCGCAGTACATCATAGCGGATAACTCCGGCCTTATATGCTATGAGGCCGGAGTTCTGAATACGGCCCTAGGTGTCTTATATGTTATGTTCTCCTGTTCTACAATTCCCTGCACAGTATACATGATGGTGCTAAAAAAAATTGTGACCATCTTTAACAGCTATAAGAGGAGTCACTAACAATAGAGGCTGGAGCAGAGGCTATTAAGCAATATAATAATCAATTAACATAAGTAGAATCTATATAAACAACAAATTATTTAATTTTACATTGTGTATAGAAAGGTCAGCATGATTTATGGTACATTTGTCAAGAGTATATTTTCTTAAGCACTTTTCACTGGTTTAGGAGTCATTATGCCAATAAGAGCATCGGAAATTGCAGTAGGGAAGTAAGAAAGAGGAAGATAGAGGAGCCTGGCATCCCAGCCAGCAGAATAACGTGTCTTGGGGTAGATTGCGGTCAGTGCATGCTCCATTGCGTCTGTTACCAAAGACAACTTCGAGTTGGACATTGACAAATGCTGTTCAAGAATGTTGCAATCTGAGAACACAAATAAAAAATGTATTAGTAGTTATTTATTATAAATAATTTAAAACATGATAAAACATTGTTTTGTTGTTGTTTTCCTTTAAAACTGCTTTACCATATCTTGGTAAAGGCAACCTATATTGCACCCCTTCTGTAAAGCATAGTGCCAGCAGCCGCTATACAGTGTCCCTAGTGCGGCTTGTCAGCTGAAGAATAAACAAATAGAGACTGATCCACATTCACAATGCTGATGCAATCCCACAGAAACACCAACTCTGGATAGGACATTGAAAATTGCCCCCCTCCACCCATCGCATTAGCAGCATGCACTGCTTTTATTTGCATCTATTGCAGCATTTAAAAACTTGTTTAAATGCTTTGTTGATCATGAACTTTCTGTCCTGAGCATTCACAATGCTCATTAAGGTTGCGCTTCCATCGACAGTAGCGCACCTCTGGATCAGCCCCATAACGTATTATGACCTGATCCAGACTTAAATATGCTTTCTGCATGCACAGAGTACCTAAAGTCCTCATGCAAGAGGCTAGTGCACTCCCATCAAATGTCCTTTACGGAATAAAGGTGACCACCGTGTCCATAACCCTATCTTAAATATTTCATAAGTAACACTGTACGGCCCTGATTTACACTTAAGTCAGTGCAGAATCTCTGTGTGTATATTTGCAAGTGGATGTACTGCGCGTGCCCAAAATTCAAACATACGCATGGAAACCATGGCTGAATGATTCACAGACACAGATGGCTGACTTAGAACTGCATAGTTCACACATGCGTGGCTAGAGGGGCAAGACTCTTAATGCAAATACACTGCACACAGCCTACTAATGTACAGTATGGGCATTCCAATGTTAGGACTGATTCACAAGTAGGAGTACCATGTGGAAGTATACATACGCATGGAAAAAGAAAAGGTAGCCCTCTACCACTCTTAAGTTGATTTACGTATGGTTTGGTGCTTGCCTATGCATCTTGTATATATGTTTTTAATCGGTTACATTCTCCAGCACGAAAATGTGAATTGCGAAAACATTCGAATGTTCCTATTTGGATGTCCCTTTTTTGAATACTTACCATTTAATACTTTTTTTTTCAGAATGGGTGATTATGCTGTTCGGCATACTTCACCCATTCACCTTCAGAAATGACGATATCCCTCCGCCGCCCCTCTGCCGTTACTATTGCTGGACCGAGGGACAGGTGAGTAAACTCTCTGTGCGGTGTAGTGAGGGTTAGGGTCAGGCTGCAGGAGAGGGAGGGTTAGGGTCAGGTTGCAGGGAAGGGAGGGTTAGAGTCAGACTGCCAGGAAGGGAGGGTTAGGGTAAGAATTAGGGAAAGGACTGGAGGACTATTTTTACTAGCTTTTCAGTGCCCTGAAAGCTTGGTGCTCCGTGGATCGATTGCAATGCCTCCTCGAGGCATAAGCAATCAGAATCCCAGCCAGTTCGCAACTGGCTGGGAGGAAACGGCACTTTCGAAATTGGGCCATTCTAACCGGAGACCCACACCTGTTTTTAATGCCATTAGACCTTTAACACTATAGAAAACATTTCTATTTATATGAATGTTTATATTTTTTTTATTTTTTTTGTTAAACAAAACATTCAAAAAATGTGTTTTATATAGAGTGATTACAATTAAGGTTAAAAAATTTTGTTTGAAAAATAACAATATATTAAAGCACAAAAATAAACATAATTGTAAAAAAGTATTTAAATAGCAATTATCATACATAACACAAGGAGCTTATTGCTCCAAGGCACATTAAGGGTTAAACTTACAATGTGGCATTATTATATTAGCAATAAACAAATCTTAAAATTCATTTAATAGTCAGATAATAGTTTTGAGTTGTTAATTAACGTTAGTGTTTAGTTGCGGGTACGTGAATACTCTTTAAGGAAACACATCTCTATACATACTTATTTGTATAGACACATATATATATACTTATAACACATACTTATATCCAAGCATCTAGAGAACCGTCCGTGTGTGGCAGTTCCGAGACTGGGGGTGTGGTTTAACTGCATAATGTACTTAAATGCCTCTTCTGCCCACACTGTGTATATAATATATATAAGCAAAAGTTAGGAATGGATATCATTATTGTGATAGAAATAGTACAAAGATACAAGGTATAGCCAAAAAGCAACAATGTTGCAATGTAAGGAGTTGTTGTCATGTGTGCAGTAACGTAAGAATAGAGAGAGATCTTAGGGCCAGATTCAATTAGCCGCGATGACGGGAAAAAGTACGCGCTGCGCTTTTTCCCGTCATATACGGTATGAAAAATAGACGAATTTTTATGCGCACCTCTATGGGGTGCGCATAAAATTCACCCAAAAAAAATTGCCGGCTGCACTAGGATCACTGGTGGTTACAGTGTTCTTAACGACTGATGTTTACATTTAGTGGAGGCCCCAGGGAGAATGCTTGCATGCAGAGTCTAAGAGGTTACATGCAGAGACTAAGAGGTTACATGCACAGTCTAAGAGGTTACATGCAGAGTCTAAGAGGTTACATGCAGAGTCTAAGAGGTTACATGCACAATCTAAGAGGTTACATGCAAAGTAGATTTAATTAAATTTCAGCTTGATAAACTATGGTTCCCCATACAATACACTCACATTTCTCATAGTACTGCATTCCGTAGCTCCTGCGGGTTTCCTCTGGAAGTCGTGCCCAGGCTTTCTGCACACATTCTTTTTGTAGTTTTGCATCTGTCACCTGCGTTGTGAAGAAGCCTGGTTCTATGATGCAGACCTTCACACCGAAGGAAACCATCTCACGGCTAAAATAACATGAATACAGCATTAATAAGCTGGGAAAATGTGAATTCTTGATTTTTCCCTGTTATCTCATATTAAAATGAGAAACTTTAATTTTGGATTTAAAAATATTTGGTCTGGAACACAAAATAAAGAAATTTGTTAATAAGATATCTTTTAGGAAGGAGGAGAAACAAAAGGGAATATATAATCTATGCAATACAGGTAAGCAATAAGAAAATGGATCCTACAGTGTGTTCTATAGAGTGTGTTCAGCTGTTATTTAGAGTTATAGGGAGTTCATATAGCACAGTCTTCCCTAGCATCTGCTGTATATCAATCCAGTGTATACTAGAATCTGTTGGGCCAGATCCAGACTTACAATGCCGCTGCACTCCTTAGCTCAGAGAGAGTGGCAGTGGGAACCTAAGGCTGGACCCAGCCTTCCGTATGTACAGGGAGAAGTCACTCCCCTTGCTCGTGTGGTCTTACGATCCAGTCTCCCTACCTTAATACTTCAGGGTGCATTCAGGGGGTGGGGCTTTATGCAAATAGCATCATTAAGACCTGCCCCTGACTATCAATTACACCTTTTGGGGTTTCATATGGATGGGGTGGGGCTTGATGACGCAATTTGCATCATCAAGTCCCTCCTTGTCCCTAGCAACACTAGTAAACTAGTTTTCATAGAAAACAAAGATATGATACCACCAAAAAAAAGCGCTCAAAATCCTGCAGAAGCCTCAATTCATTAAAGGGTCCCAACCCTTAAAATACCAAACTAAAAATGAGAGAAATGATAGAGGACAGCGCTGAAATAATAAATGATAGAGGAGAAAAATTCAATAACTCCTGTACATGAGATATAACGTGTACATAAATATAACATAAAACCAATAAATACTTTTAGTATAAATAAATACTATAAGTAAAAATGTCCCAGTAGATTACCAACAGTCCATATACCCTAAAGCAGCGGCATACAGGAAGGGTTTGTGGAATAGCTGTGGTGATTCCCAATTTACTAAGAACTCCGGGGCATCATGAAAGTAAATAAACAAAGATGGTAAATAAACTAAGTGGTGACAGTACACATTGGACGGCAGGACTTTAAACATCTATTGCATCGGTGCAGCAGACTTTCATCCCCTAAGGACCGCAACATACTTACCATCCCGTTTTCGTGTCCCCGCTACCCGTGGCAGAGACGTCTCCACGTGGTGCCGGCAGGTCGGTTGTCATTTTTGCTGCTTCCCATGCTATTGGTATTGTTTATAAGGTCCACCTCCGCTCTGTGATTTTATAATGTTAATATGATATTTCAAATGTGTTTCCGTAAACTTGGATGTTTTAATATACACAATTTTTTCTGTCTTAGATTTATTACCCTATATATATATATATATCGCATTCATTTAATATATGTTACAAGAGGTTTTAAGTCCACAATTGATTACTTTTATAGACATATGGTCAGCTGAAGAAAATATTCCTTAGGGATTAACTTTTATATATATGCTTTTATAATGTGTGTTTCTCTTTGTTTATTTACTTTCATGATGCTCCGGAGTTCTTAGTAAATTGGGAATCACCACAGCTATTCCACAAACCCTTCCTGTATGCCGCTGCTTTAGGGTATATGGACTGTTGGTAATGTACTGGGACATTTTTACTTATAGTATTTATTTATACTAAAAGTATTTATTGGTTTTATGTTATATTTATGTACACGTTATATCTCATGTACAGGAGTTATTGAATTTTTCTCCTCTATCATTTATTATACAGGAGTTATTGAAATTTTTCCCTCTATCATTTATTAATTATTTCAGCGCTGTCCTTCTATCATTTCTCTCATTTTTAGTTTTCATAGAAACAACGAGCCTCAATTCCTTGCGGGAAATTTGCCGGCTCTTCCGGGATGCACAAATTTCAGGAGTCTCCTGGACATTCCGGGAGAGTCGGCAACTATGTAATACTTCTGAGCTGTCCTCACATAAAGGCCCTGATTCAGAGATTGAAAATAAGAACTTAAAGTTACACTTGGGCTAAACCATGTTGATTTCAGGGGAGTCAAATTTCAATTGTTGCAACAGTATTATAGTTAAAAGGTGATGTTTCCCAGCTCAAGTCTAATTAGCAGTTTAAAAGTGAAGCTGATCAGGTATCTGTGTGCAATAAGTAAAAGCAAAGCATTCTCCCTGCATGCATAGAATAAAATTAACTTGACTCCCCCTGAAATCAACATGGTTTTGCCCAGGTGTAACTTTAAGTTCTTATTTTCAGCCTCTGAATCAGGCCCAAAATGTGGAGTGTGTGGAAATCTGGGTAGCATCACTCTTTCACTGTACTATTCACACCCCTCCCTCTCACACTACCACTTCCTTACCATTACAGCTCCACTGTTTAAGGAATGTGGTGCTGCACTTGTGCTGCTTCCAAATAGCGGGTTTTTCCCAATACTGGGGATCATAAAACACTCACTTTGTGTAAGTCTGGATCTGGTGGATCTTGCTAAACTGTATAGCCAACTTCAAGCATTTCACAATTACAGTAAAATCGCATTGAATATAATAAAAAACATTAATCATATAATATTACACACCGCAGAGTGTCTGAGAAAGATTCCACTCCATACTTAGACATACAGTATCCTCCACCACATATGGTTAATCTACCCGCAATACTTGCTACATTCACCACACGTCCCCGGGCTCTGCGGATCAGGGGCAGCATCTTAAGGGTAACATCAATAACACCCAAAAGGTTCACATTTAGGACTTTAAAAAAGTCCTCCTTAGTTAACCATTCGTTAGGGGCAGTTGGGAGAGAAACACCAGCGTTATTCACCAAACCCCAGAGACCTGCAGACCACAGAAAGAAAGAAAGAAAACAGATTGATATTGAACGTTATTACATTTAATTAGCTACACATTTCTTGTATTTTCTGCATGTTTCCCAAAATTGTAACAATAATTAATGCTTCACATAATGGCAAATGTAGGGGTATATGTAGATTAGCTACAAATTTTTAACATGAAAAGTATAGCAATTATAAGCGTCTTATAGGCCTTTATGTGACCAAAACAGCACAAACCATGTATATGTTATTGATTAATATGTGGCAAGAATTATTAGATGAGTTCCCTGACAGGCCATGTGCTTCTGGTTAGGGAACGGAAAAAAGCAGCGGTAGTGGTTAGAGGTAATGGGAGTGCAGGGTAGGAGATGGGAATTGGATATTATATTTAAAATCATATGGTTTATTTTCTTCTTTATTGCAGTTTATAATTGCAATAAAATCTCCCCTATCGCAATCTCCATCATCGGATCCCTGCTGGCTTTGTGTTTGGAGCTCTGAATACAGCGTTAACCAGTCTGGCTCCATAATATTATTTACCTGCCTTTATACCACTAAAAAACAAAGCTTTTTTTATACAGTCCAAGGGCCAGATTTACTAAGCTGCAGGTTTGTAAAAGTGGAGATGTTGCCCATAGCAACCTATCAGATTCTAGCTCTCACTTTCTTATTACATACTAGAGAATGTCAGCTAGAATCTGATTGGTTGCTATGGGCAACATCTCTACTTTTCCAAACCCACAGCTTAGTAAATCTGGCCCCAAGCCCTCACAGTGAGAGATATGCATGCCCAAAATGTAGTGTAAATATGCAAATGAGGTAGTCCATATAACGTTATATGTGTTCTCTGAAATGTGACTCTTCACAGACAGACTTTAATAAACAAAAAAGCCCACAGAGTTTTAGCAAATGACATAATTACTGTTTTGTAGAGACTGTAAGTCACAGCTGATTTTGTTGGTGTCATAATTTTATATAAGGTTTTTTTGTGTCTTTTATTTTTATTAAGGTTGGCATAAGGATTGAAAACACGTATGAATTTCATATTGAACATACATTTTGTATTGAAATTTTATAAATTTTTTTTATAAAAGAATATAGGCTCAGATCCAGACCCACGCACTCTTTACGTGCGCGCGGGGGTCCTTAGGTAGGCGCACGTAGTGGGGAGTACAAGCCCCCTGCACTCCCCACTGATGGTAGTAAATCTGGACACATACGTGTCCAGTTTCCTACCTTAAGTTTTGACGAAAAAGTCTGCGTCCGTACGGCCACAGACCTAGTTGAAATGGGGCTTTCCCTCCCCCGACCCCTAATTTACATGGCTATCCCTGCCTTAAGTGTCTGCCCCTTGTGTGTAACTTACAGCTATATTTACTAAAGCTTTAAAAAGTTCATTTTTGGAGTTATGAAGTTATAACTCCAAAAATGAACTTTTTGCTGTTTACAACAGCTGCACCGCCATGGAAATCACCAGTTTCCATGGCCATGCGGCAAAACTTCACTTATCCTCGCCAGCCCGTTGTTTTCAATGGGGCTGGCTATTTACTAACCCTCAGAGCGGAGATTTATAATCTGCTCTGAGAGTTAAAATAACGCCATTTCAGACTGGCGTTCAGATTTCTATTCCAGCAATCTCCCCATAAAACCCCCTTTTTCTCCCCCTAATAGCTGTTATTAGTGGGAGAAAAAGGGGTATATGCATGGGTAGACCGCTGGAATACAAGTAAATAAAACGTTGTCTTTAAAAAATTAAAATAAAAAAAAATGTTGAAAATTAAAGAACAATTAAAAAAAACAATAGAAATAAAAGAACACAATAAAATAGCTTTAAAT
>WWET01000034.1:551042-561807 GCA_011038615.1 Limnodynastes dumerilii
GGAGGGTTACAGTGGGAAAGGTGCTACCCGGATTTTTCAACCTGGGTAGCACATAAACTACTTGATTGGTGTAATTTGTTTACTATTGCTAAACTTACTAACAGTAAACAAGTTACCCAGTGCACTACTGCCAGGGTATGCCCAGGTCAGCCCTGCAAACAGGGTCTGTGAACCTGGGATTATCTGCCGACAAAGACCCAGGAGGGGAGATGTGAAAGGGGTATAGTCTTCTTCATTATATTAAAGCTAAATATATTTCTTACCGGAGGCTGTCTGAGAAGGACTCCACTCCATATTTAGAGACACAGTATCCTCCTCCAGAGATAGTTACTCTCCCACAAATGCTTGAAATGTTTACCACTCGACCTTGAGCTCTCCGAACCATTGGCAGCATTTTGAGCGTAACATCTATAAGTCCCAGTAGGTTTACATTCAAAACTTTTAAAAAGTCCTCTTTGGTCAGCCATTCACTGGGTGCGGAAGGGATAGCAATCCCTGCATTATTTACCAAACCCCACAGCCCTGTATAAAAGATAGTGTAGATAAGGGACAATGCAAGAAATTATTTATTATCTGGAATTTGGGCATCTGATCACGAGGCATGACTGTAAATAACAGAAAGTTGAAATAGTAATACAGAGTGGCTATGGTGGTTGCATTCCTTCCTTTTCCTTAATAAACCAAAGAACGATAAACCGGATAAAGCACTCTGTCAATGTCCTAACTGTATTTATTGCATAGATTTCTGCACCCAAAAAAAAGGGGGGGGGGGGGGGGGGGGTGTTGGAGTCACGCCCCTCGTAAAACAATGGCGGAGAGGCAGGGGCTGTTTTGGATTCAGTCCAATCCACTAAACTCCTCTCCTTGAAATTCTGCCGTCTTCCCTGTGACGACTGGTGCTGAAACCCTGTAAACCACTAAAAGACAGACCTTAACACACAATTAGTTTCTGTTCAGAGGCACTCATCTTGGCATTATATCCAAGTCCTGTGATTCATTCCTACAATCTTAACATGAGGCTGGATCCATACTTAAGTACTTGAAATTAGTTACTCCTGGGCTAAACCATGTTGATTGCAGGGGATTTCATCTGTTGCAAACAGTATTATAGTTGAGAGGTGATGTTTCTTATCTCAAGTCTAAATAACAGTGTGATAGTAAAGCTGGTCAGTATCTGTGTGCAATAAGAAATTCAAAGATATATCGCTGCATGCAAAGAATACAATTAACTTGACTCCCCCTGCAATAAACATGGCTTAGCCCAGGACTAACTAATTTCAAGCACTTAAGTCTGGATCCAGCCCATGGTCATCACAATAATTAGTCATTCAGTTCCGGAACAGTGCTTATTGTAAGACGGATAGCAGTAAGTGTGCGGTCATTTAGTCTCATCTGACTACAAATATATTTTTCTTTATTCCGACAGGCTGTCGGTAAGTTATGAGACGGCTTCTTTCTTGCTATCATCTTGAAATGCAGAATGATCTTTATATAGGTAAAATACAGCTGGGCTCAAATAAAGCCTTTTCATCCATGATGCTTATTTTGTGACCTGGTGGGGAAGCTTGATTTCAGCCAATTAGTAAGTCACTAAAACGTTGTATGTTTAACATTTTTCAGCTGCTGGCTACCTGCAGAGATCAGAAAATGGAGCTGCCATCACATATTTAATTCAGAGGTTGAGTCATACACTCTCTCTGTAGGACATTTAATGGGTGATGTCCGCTGCATTGACTGATCCCTGTAGGAAGCTGGTAGCTGCTTAATGGTATGTAAACAAAGTTTTAACAATTTCTGAAGCACTATTTAACTTTCCCCAGCAAGTGGGCTTGCCATGCATGCAATTTCCCGCCATTTATAGCAGACTTTTCTGTTTTTTGGGAAAGGTTAAACTGGGCACAACTGTATGAAAGATTCTGCTCTCAATTGACTTAAGTCCTTTCAATAGACACAACAGTGGTGGATTGTCTACTATAGTAGACAGTCTGGACACAATACAAAAGTGGTTATACTTCATTTAATATTTTTTTATCCAGGAAAGTACTTAACACGTGTGCATTGCTAAATGTGAAGATGACAGACCCACTCCATGTGGTAGACTGCCATAACAAAAGAAAACATAACAGTAATCTAATAAATATTTCTCAATCTTTTAGCAATGTATTATTTATAGTATAACATTATGGGCCAGATTTACTAAGCAGCGATGCAAACACCGCTATTTTGCAATTTTTCAGTGATTATAAAATCACTGCATTTACTAAAGTAATGTCGCCTTAAATAAAAAAATAAATGAAATAACGCTGCCTCTTCTAAATCGCCATTGTTACAATCGATTTAGGAAAGGCAGAACATACAAATTGCTGTATTTACCATGCAGCGATTTGTAAAATCTCTTTAAAATTACCTAAAACTTGGGCAAGATAATAGATGTGGGTGTGAGTAAATTTTCTAGAAATCAGCACTCACTTTGATTAAAAAAAACATTTCTTTTTTAGTCCCCCAAGAAAATATATATTACTCAATTAAAAAATACATAATTCAATCCCCAGCCGCAGCATGCTATGAACTCTTAGCATGCTGAGGCGTATAGTACTGTAAGGCACGATGCCAATGAACTACACGGCATGCTGTGCCTTTTAGTACCATAAGCGGCAGCATGCCCCTATTTAATGGCTTGCTGCCACATATATAGTTGCCCCTGTAAATAGTTAAACCACTTATGCCCCCATTTAATAGACAAAACATACATATCTATATATAAATATGAAGGCCCAGGATCACAATGTAGTCTAAAACATGCCCCCCTTAAGCATAACTAGAACGTCACATAGTAAATGTAAATGAGTTCCGTTAGTGTTTATTTTTAAGTAAAATGTGCCCCTTCTTTGTAATTAATTGTGTCCTTGATTCAGACGCAGCAGCTCTGATCTGATAACATTAAAAAAAAAAAAAAAAAAAAAAAATGCTGTTCCCCATACGTATTAGGGTTTGTAAAATGTTTTACTATAATAAATGTAAACAAATAATGTGTTCATTATTTTTTTTATAAAATTTAAATATACATAAAATAGTTATATAAATAAAATAAAAGGGTTAATACTTACATTTCTGAAGTTTTCTCCTTAGCCGCACAACAGGATGCCTCCAGGACAGGATCTTCTTTAAGTCTTGATTAAATGTCCTGCATTTTCTTTGTTCCTCCGGTGAATGACTTCTGTAATTGCAGGGCCCCTATTTATACCCTCTCGCGGGAGTTTAAAAATCATAGGAATTCCACTTTGTAAATCCGGCGACTTAAAAAAAAAAAAAATTAAAATCGCCGGCGCTGTACTGATTTTTATGGGTGAGTAAAATCACCACTTTGTAAGTCTGGCCCTATGAATTAATTATTTATTTATTTTCTGCACAAAGTAAGAACATATGTATTCATATTACTGTATCTTACCTGTAGCCAACACAATATTATTGACCCACTCTGCAGCAGAGCTTACACTATGACTGTTTGTGACATCCAGGATTACTGTCTGAACTCTGGTGGAAGTTTCCTTTCTCAGTTCCTCAGCCCCAGTTTCTGTCAGACAAGCAGCCAAAACTCTCATTCCACGTTTATCCAGAGTCTTTGCAATTAGTTTCCCAAAACCAGAATCACATCCAGTGATAAAGACATATTTTTCTGTGAGATCCTCCAGTATCTGTCTCTGTCTGTGCCATCTATACAGGAGGAACAGGCCCAACAGTAACAGCAGAAGGAGCCACATGATGCAACTGCAAAATACAGAGTCCACAAAGGTAGTTCAGCAATTGCTCATGCTGGGCTGGATCCAGATTTAAGAGCTTGAAATCGAGAGGGGAAGGTTACACCTGGGCTAAACCATGTTGATTTCAGGGGGAGTCAAGTTAATTGTATTCTTTGCATGCAGGGATATATTTATGAATTGCTTACTGCACACAGATACTGACCAGCTTTACTATCACACTGTTATTTAGACTTGGGATAGGAAACATCACCTCAATTCTAATACTGGACTGGATTCAGATTTAATAAAGCAGGTCACTTACGCACGCATTGTGCATAAGTGACCTGCCTTCACCGGAGGGCGCATGTGGGAGGGGGCTCCCACACTGTAGCGGATCAGCAGTCGTACAGACCGCTGATCCACACGCGACTTAATGCAGGCTTTATGGCAGTTTTAGGGGAGTGACAGGGGGCGTGCACCCCTCTGTCTCGCGTCATTACAGACTCCTGCACGCACAGAAAGCATGCAGGAGTCTGAATCTGGTCCCCTGTTTGCAACAGATGAAGTATGACTCCCCTGAAACTGAGGAGTAACTTTCCTCTTAGGGCCCGATTCACACTTAAGAAACTTCTGCTTAAGTGCGTCTTTGCCTGAAATAACCTACTGCACATGTAGGTCATTTACGCGTTCTACGTACATAGATCGCGTAGGTGCGGTCTTTGAAAACTGCACGCAGTAATGGACGTCCATAGAGGCAGCTTTATGCCGCCTTGGGGTGTTTCTCAGGAAGAAGTTGGAGGGGGGAGGTATGTAGATAAGCTCGGGAGGGAGGTGCAGTGTCCATACGGACAGATAAGGTAGCCCTATGGCACTCATAAGTGCCATAAGGTACCCAACGGGGAATGGGTCGGGGGCTGGAAGAGTAAGTTAGGTGCAGATTTACCCGCACATTACGCACTCCAGTCCTTAATTTTAAGCTCCTTCTTAAGTCCGGATCTAGACCCCTCTATATATCTTCATTCCTTTTTACTGCTAATAAAAGATTTTTCCTGCTGCCTACAGATCTCAGCAAAACCAGTGACTTCTTTGCCGACTCTCACTTTCACCAAAGGACCCACATTTCCTTCATGTCTAAATAGAAAGCTCAGTGATGGTGTAATTTTACTTATGGTGACATGGAAGGTGATGAGAATAGAAAATATCTCATTTTTGTTTGTTCCTTACTTTATATTACTACCATTTTGGGATAGAGAAAGACTTTATTGGAGGAGAAAATGTTGGGCTCATTTGGTGCCATACGAAGACTCATTCCCCCTCCCCCAACTATCTAAGTTTAATCTGGAAGTTTTTGTATTTACACAATTGGGCTTATTAGGGATTTCTACCAGTGTCTGTTTACATTCCCCTTTTTTGTATTGGGTTAATATGGCCGTGTATATATCACAATAAATATTAAATTGGCAGCAAATGCACAACATAATCGCATACAGTTTACAAATATAAAATAGGCATTTTTTTAAATTCAGGAAATTAGCATGTTCCATATCTATAGTTCCCTTTATATGCTCACAATTTTATTTTATAACTTTACTGTAAACATCAACCACCAACAAAGTTTGCGCTGAAGGGGTCAGTTTCATACAACCAAATAAGCCCACAGAAAATTGCAGATTGGACCAAATAGTCAAGAAAGACTGAAAAGATGGACTTTTGTATGGTGCACAGCAACAATGAAAATCTACCCAGTTTATAATACCATTAAAAATTAATATTTTATTAGTCACAAATTTAAAATGTTAAATCTCAAACAAATAACCCAGAACCCAAAAATAACCACACCAGCAAAATTATTTAGATATAAATCTCCCACTGCAAATTCCTATAATAAAGATAGGTAAATCACAATAACATACATAGTGATCCAGCGGTCATGCAATGAATTAATACATATATTGTTACAAATCACATGTGAAACATACAAAGATGAAAAGTATCATTAGCAGTAAATAATGTGACTACAATACATAGATATATTTGAGCGGTGACCCAGGCAGTCTATTCTAAATCCAGCATCTATCCCTGCAAAAGGCAACTAGTAGCCTCACGGCTGCACTTCACCCACTCCTGGGCACGTATCTTGTCCTATGCTGCTCTATAACAAGGCCCGGACAAGTAAACCACCAGCTCAAATAAACAATCACTGTTCTCACAAGTGGGAGATCACAGCAGCTTCCCAGTGCACACAGGAGCCAACTATTCAGCAGTCCCACCATACCTTTCACTTCTTCATCATGGGGAGCTATGCAGACAAATCATCAAGTGAATGCTATTTAAAGTGCCATTAGCCAATAGAGAAGGAAGCTGGAAATTTGCAACACATTAAATGTGGCTGAAGAGAGAGAAAAGTCAGTTATATAAATAGCTATGCAAGGGATTAAATGTCACTAGATACCTAATATTGTTTACATGCAGTTAACATTATAAAGAAATTGCAAACACATCTAAGTCCAGGGGTCTCCACATATGTGGATTAATTGATAACACCCATACCACTCTTAAAGTGACAAGCCACATTGTTTGAAAAGGTCTCAATTAACAATCATTATTATTCAAACAAATAAACATAATATGACCTATCTTGCATCCATTTCACATATGGTTTATGCATAGATCTGCTTCTTAATAATCAAAAAAATAATAGAAAGGTTCAAAAACTGAATAATCATCAGAGCCTAATATATCAGACCTAAATCACACAATGTGAGACATGAACACTAATAGACAAACAGATTGTAATAGGATCCATGACACGGCAACACTAGTTTAATTTATTTAAACTATTTAATTCAAACTCAGACCAAATGTTAAATTCAGGCTACTCAAAATAAGTGTTTATACGACCATCATGTTTTTGACCAGTTAATTTGGCATATTTCAAACCAAGCTAGGATTAGAACCAATAACCTACTGCACAAGAGGCAGATGCTCTACCTCTGCACTATAGGTGCATGATATATGTTTGAAATGGTTAAATCCAGGCTACCCCAAAAAAATTTACAAATCCATCATATTGTCAAGTCAAGTTAGGATTAGATTCAATATCCTACTGCACAAGAGGAAAACACACTACCTCTGCACTATGGGTGGTTCCCCTCATATAACATTTAAGTTGTGATGTAATGTGCTTAAGGGCATAAATTATCCCATTGATACAATAAGATTTGTAATTCCATGTTATACCTAGTCCAAGATTTCAAAATACTAAAATATATAGTAATCAATCCCAGACCAAATATTAAATCCTGGCCACTCAAAAAATAGCTAGATAGATAGATCCATCTTGCAATCTCCGGCTAGAAAGTCTGGAGTCTAGATCACTCCGCCGCCGCTCTCCGGACCAAGAGGACAGGGGAGTCAACTCTTTCTGCAGGGTTAGGGTCAGGCTGTAGGGGAGGGAGGGTTAGGTTCAGGCTGCCAAGAAGGAAGGGTTAGGGTTAGGGTAGTGAGAGAGGAGGGTTAGGGTAAGAATTAGGAGAAGTAGTGGGGGACTTTTTTTTTTACAGTTTTCAGAGCACAGAAAGCTCGATGCTCTGTGGATTGATTGCGATGCCTGCAAGGCATATGCAATCGAAATCCCAGCCAGTTCGCAACTGGCTGGGGAGGAATGTCCGATTCGAAAACCCGCACCCATGTCCATCCTATTTTTGACCAGTTAATTCAGCATATTATCAGATACAGCTAGGATTAGAACCAATCCTGCTCCCGTCTATGCAACTTTATATCTCAGCTGGTGGGAGCGCAAGACTGTCTTTTCCGAAGCCCATGGGGACTACACTATGTGGATCCCCATGTGGTTTTGGTACTTAAACTATGTATTTTTCCTATGGCAGGGTAGCCCCAATCTGCTGGTAAATTTTTATTAATGTTATCAATACAAATGCTCTCAATTTAAAGCTTACTATGGAATACAGCAGCACTGCAATTAATTTCCTAAACACTGCAATTCATCTGGATACTGAGGGAAATATACATACTGAATTGTATCGAAAGACTACGGCCACTAATAGTGTCCTTCATCACAATAGTTCTCATTCTAAGGCCACTATTAGGGGCATACCCAAGGGCGAGTATATAAGGATGAGATGTAAGTGCTTGGATTTGAGAACGTTTAAGTTACAGGCTTGAGAATTACGTACACAACTCCTCCAAAGAGGGTATAAAAAAACATTCCCTTAATAGGGCGTACAGTGAAGTGCTCAAAATGGATCGTGCCCAACTTATTCGTCCTAAAATTAAGAAAAAGGAGAAAAAAACTGAGATTCATCTGTGATTTCTGCTCTGAGGCAGTCAAAATAACTGAAATTTTTAACAAATATCTGTATATTTTTAAAGCAGATGCTGATCTTGCTGACATAATTGAAGATCATATGTCTATGGGGTGGCGGAGATCACAAAATTAGTTTGATCTTCTAGTCACTAGTCATTATCAGTCCCTGAGATCCTCAAAAATAACTGTATTTGGATCTTATCCTTGTGGAGGCTGCAAAGCCTGCTTGCATATGACTAAAGTCACAGAATATCAGGATAGATTTAATCAAATGTATAAAATTCCATTTTTCAATTGTAACACCACCCAGGTAATATATTGCCTCACGTGCCCTTGCAGCAAAAAATATATTGGAAAGACCCTAAGTCGATTCAAATTACGTTTATTGGAACATATAAATTCAATTAAGAACAGGGCATGAAATAAAGAAAAAATGATTACGTTGCCCCCTAGTGGCTAGAGATTTTTTGTCTAAACATCAGGCAAAACCAAATGGCCTGAGAGCATTTATATTAGAACGGGTCTCTCTTAATTTAAGAGGAGGTGATGCTGATGCATTACTCCTCCAGAGAGAACTCAAATGGATATTTCTCATGAATTCTGCATACCCATGGGGACTTAATGAAAATACATCATTTACCTCTTTTCTATAGTTCACTGATGACTTAAAATGAATGTTTCTTGAGGTCTTTTTCCAGAATTGGTTGCTTACCTTGATTAATGTATTTCTTGTTTGATTTAAATGGCACTAATATTGATATCTATATGTCTTATATATCTATATGTCTTATATTTCTCAAACATGGATGATCTGACTGTATGGTTATTCAATCTTAGATCAGTTATGATGTGATTTCAAAATAATTTTGCTCTATATTATGAATAGTTTTTATTTAATCTTGGATTAGATATAATCAAAAATTATTAATGCTATTGTATCAAAGGGTAAATTAATGTCCTTGAGCCTATTGGTTGTAAAACATCATGATTTAAATGCTATATCATGGGTGCTGCCTGTGGTGCAGGTGTAGATTATCTGTCTCTTGTGCATTAGGTTGATGGTTCTAATCCTAGATGCATCTGATAATATGCTGATTTAGCTGGTCAAAAAAATGATGGACATATCTACATACTATTTGCGTGGCTGGGTTTTAATATTTGATCTGGGATTGAATACTATATTTTTGTATTTTGAAATCTAGGACTAGGTATAACATGGAATTACCAATTTTATTGTGTCAGTGGGTAAATGTATGCCCTTAAGCACATTACATCACAACTTAAACATTATATGAGGGGAACCACCTATAGTGCAGAGGTAGTGTGGTTTCTTCTTGTGCAGTAGGATATTGGATCTAATCCTAGCTTGATTTGACAATATGATGGATTTGTAAATCTCTTTTTGAGTAGCCTGGATTTAACATTTGGTCTGAGTTTGAATACTATATTTTTGTATCTTGGAACAATAAATTGGACTGGTGTTGCTGTGTCATGGATCCTATTACAATCTGTTTGTCTATTAGTCTTCATGGGGCTGATTCAGAGTTACACATCCACCTTTTTTTAGGTGGAAGTGTAGACCTGAGCAATACCATGCTGAGCTGCAAGGGGAGGCAGATTTATATTGTAAAACCAGAATTAAAATTAGGAGGTGAAGTTTCTTAGATCAACTCTCTTTTATAGAATAATCATAAAGCTATGCAGTATTTTAGTTATATGTGTAAAAGTAAATAATTTTCCATGCATGCAATTTTTTTTTTTAATCAACACCTTACTTTGAAAAATGGTTTAGCTGAGTTTTACACTTCCACCTAAAAAAAGTGGATGTGTAACTCTGAATCAGCCCCCATGTCTCACATTGTGTGATTTAGGTCTGATATATTAGACTCTGATGATTATTCAGTTTTTGAGCCTTTCTATTAATTTTTGGTTGAAAAGAAGCAGATCTATGCATAAACCCATATGTGAAATGGTGATTATTTTTATCTTAGACTACTTATAAATGCAAGATAGGTCATATTATGTTTATTTGTTTGAATAATAATGATTGTTAATTGAGACTTTTTCAAACAATGTGGCCTGTCACTTGTGGTATGGGTGTTATCAATTAATCCACATATGTGGAGACCCCTGGACTTAGATGTTTTGCAATTTCTTTATAATGTTAACTGCATGTAAACAATATTAAGTATCTAGTGAAATTTAATCCCTTGAATAGCTATTTATATAACTGACTTTTCTCTCTCTTCAGCCACATTTAATGTGAATGGATTTGTGTTGCTAATTTCCAGCTTTCCCTCTCTGTTTATTCTGCAGGTGTGACAGTACTTCTCTATTGGCTAATGGCATTTAAATAGCATTCACTTGATGATTTGTCTGCACAGCTCCCCATGATGAAGAAGTGAAAGGTATGGTGGGAGTGCTGAATAGTTGGCTCCTGTGTGCACTGGGAAGCCGCTGCGATCGCCCACTTGTGAGAACAGTGATTGTTTATTTGAGCTGGTGGTTTACTTGTCCGGGCCTCGTTATACAGCAGCATAGGACAAGATACGTGCCCAGGAGTGGGTGAAGTGCAGCTGTGAGGCTACTAGTTGCCTTTTGCAGGGACAGATGCTGGATTTAGAATAGGCTGTCTGCAGAGGTATAGCTAGCTGCCATGGTGCCCGGAGCACGGGTATGTTGCAGCGCCCCAGTACTG
>WWET01000034.1:562168-597835 GCA_011038615.1 Limnodynastes dumerilii
TTACCTGCCCCTTTCCGCCCTCCGCCGCCGCTCTCTTACCCATGCGTGTGACGTCATGACGTCACACGCATTCAGCTGGGTAATCTGGCCGCAGGAGTCCGGCAGCTGTTAGATCTCTGACAGTCTGCCGGCTCCAGACGCACTGATTCTTATTCAGTGCGCCTGGAGCCAGCAGACTGTCAGAGATCTGACAGCTGCCGGACTCCTGCGGCGCCACTTGGTCCGTTTGGCGCCTGGAGCTCGAGCTCCAGTTGCTCCGCCCTCCCTACGCCCCTGGCTGTCTGGGTCACAGCTCAACTATATCTATGTATTGTAGTCACATTGTTATTTACTGCTAATGATACTTTACATCTTTGTATGTTTCACATGTATTAATACGTTGCATGACTGCTGGATCTCTATGTATCTTATTGTGATTTACCTATCTTTATTATAGGAATTTGCAGTAGGAGATTTATATCTAAATATTTTTGCTGGTGTGGTTATTTTTTGGCTAATAAAATATTTAAGTTTTAATTGATGGTAGTTATTATAAACAGAGTAGACTTTTATTGTTGCTGTGCACCATACAAAAGTCCATCTTTTCCGTCTTTCTTGACTATTTGGTCCAATTTACTGTAAAGAACACAACAATAGCAGCAATAATAAACAGTCATATCAGTCAATCAATCCCTGCAACATTATTTTATTAAGTCAAGAAATAGAGGTGAGGCTAAAACTATAAATGTGATTAAGATTTCATGCTGTGTTTACCCTCATTGATTCAGGTCATTGCATAATACATTCTCAAGCCCAAATATCAGGTACTGGGAAATTGATAGTGACCCTTTTGAATACATTTATTGTCGTTTTGGAAGCTGGTGAAAAAAAGGAAAGATGGTGAATGTGCTCATAGCTACGAACAATTTTGCCAAGTCCCATTTTCTTTTATATATTATGTATTATCAAAGCTAACATGTTGTTATTCCACAGGTATGTGACTGCTCCAAAGTCTTGGAAGCAAATCCCCTTCCTGCCCCTCATATCTGTTTATTCTGGAAGCTGCTACAGTATATCTACCCACAGCATCCACCTCCATTGACTGTGTTACTTACTGTCTGATGTTGCTCATTTTCAGCTGTCTGTTTTGAAAATATGATACCCACCCACTCATTAATATGGAAACCGCCTCCCCAAACCTGTCATGCCAGACTGGACAGGAGAGTATAACAGGTCAGGGTCTTAGGGTTAGGCTGTAGGGAGGGGAATCTTAGTCTCAGACTGTGGGAAAGAGAGTCTTGGGGTCAGGCTGCAGGAAGGGAGACATGGGGACAGGCTGCAGGGAGGGTTAGTGCAATGGAAGGGGAAAGTTAGGGTGCATCATCGTCCTAGGGATGATCTATTGATTCTCCTTGGCAAGGCAAAAAACAATCTATTTCACAACTGGTTCGGAACTAACAAGTAACTAACTGCTGACACACACCTGTTACTACTTATCTCCATTAAAGGAAACAGAAAAAAACGCAGCGCTATGGAGGGTAAAATATAATAATGTTTATCTCCATTAAAAACTGTTTTGATTTTATATTAAAGAAGATGCCAACAAAGTAAAACCTCTCTAGTTGTTGTTAAGTATAGTCCATGTATTTTATTCCAACTTGTTGTTATAACTCAATTAGCAGAAACAGACGTCTGGGCCCCACAGACAGGATCCCAGTAGCTGTTTGATACAGTGCACTTGTATACACGCAATTTGATAATATTTTTCCAAGAAGGCAAAAAACATTTAGATATTGTGCCAAGGTCAATTTAAAGTTTATTATTAATATAGTATTATAAAAAGAACGAAATATGCTGAGCTTCCTGACAAATAGAAAAACAGTTACAGTATATTGACAAGAGAATGAAATAAGTAAATCAGACGTAATAAGGTTGCAACTATGTATACATTACTCAGCCTCATAGGTGGTATGCACATCCAGGTTGAGATAAGCGGTTCCCAGTGCTACTAGCCTCACGGCCAGGCTTCACGTTTCCAAACCTCTGTTTTTGCTAATTGAACTGCTCTTGGCTGTACAGTAGCACCCCCACAAGTGGGGTAGGTCCACTCCCTTTACTAACTGTTGTGCAGCATCTCTATGTGTACTTGTTGTTATAACTCAGTCTGGCCTCTTGTCTGCAAACCTTTTCTCACGTCCATTTCTTTTATTATTTCTTTTACCTACCTATTGAGGGATATGGGCGTCTTGCTGAGTATTTCTCTCTTCTTTCTCTGTCCTCTTTTAAAGTCCCTTCCTTCAGATTTGTGACACAATATTATCAGTTGCAATGTTACAGGATGTTGCTTCATTTAGATCAGACATTCAACAACACAGTATAATCTCAAGCATGCCTGTAAGAGCCCACAGTATCTGTCCTCAGTGTTACAGCATCTATATTTATACCATTGTTTCCGGAAACAAACAGTCATTTCAAAACAGGGACTGAGTGATGGCTTACAGCCAATATGCAGCAAAAGATCTGTCTCTCGCCTTCCTTGGATTATTCAGAATGGTCCATCTATTATTGTTGTCAGCAGGGAGCAGGTCCATTATATTATCTATCTCTATCATGCTGAAACATGAAGTGGCTTCTTTTCAGAGAATGAATGGCGACTGGAGAAACGTTTCTAGACCTGGTTTCCACCCAGTCATCCACTCTCAGTTTCTCCCCTTTGTATTTGTGTTCAGCCTCCAATTCTGCCCCTTATATGTGTGTCCAGCTTCAATTTCTGCTCTTTCTGTTTGTTGGGAGTCCCCACCGCGAATGCTGTCTTTTAGAAATGGAGAAAGCTGAAAACTGATCGGCTGTCTGTATTTTGAATAAAGCAGCATTTTCAGATTTTCTTTTTTAGAATGGGTAAGTATGTTGATGAGCATACTTACTCATTCATTTTCAGAAGCCGCGGCTGGACCCATCGTACCCTCCGGCTCCCACTGCAGGCCCCATCGGAGAGGTGAGTAACCTTAGGCTCTGGGGAAGAGAGGGTTAGGGTCATGGAAGGGGACACTAATACCCCGTTCACACTGAGCCAAAAACCCGGGATATTGCAGGGCAAAGCCCAAATAACCAGGGTCGAGGCTCAGTGTGAACGGTCGCACCTGCCGCGACCCGGGTCGAGAGACCCGGGAATCAGACACGAGTTTTAACAAGGGTTATTCCCGTGTCTGACCCGTGTCGCCGGCCGTGTGAAAGGCGCGACCCGGGTTTTTTAAACCCGGGTCGCCCTGAAAGAAGCTGATTGGGTCAAAAAACAAAACATTAAAAACAAAACAAAACATTAAATTAATAAATAAAAAAACCCTTAAAAAATAGGAAACAGGACTTACCTTTCCTGCGACGCAGCTGACTGCAGGTCCGGCCGAAATGGAGGTCTTGCGCATATGCAAGACTTCATTCATGCATCACATGAATGAAGTCCTGCGAGAACACGGAGGATCATTGCAGGTGAGTAGTGGGTACTATTGTATACCCTGTTCTGTTCTATAGTCTATACTATTGTATACCCTATTCTATTGTATACCCTATTCTATTGTATACCCTATACTATTGTATACCCTATTCTATTGTATACCCTATTCTATTGTATACCCTATACTATTGTATACCCTATTCTATTGTATACCCTATACTATTGTATACCCTATTCTATTGTATACCCTATACTATTGTATACCCTATTCTATTGTATACCCTATACTATTGTATACCCTATTCTATTGTATACCCTATACTATTGTATACCCTATTCTATTGTATACCCTATACTATTGTATACCCTATTCTATTGTATACCCTATTCTATTGTATACCCTATACTATTGTATACCCTATTCTATTGTATACCCTATACTATTGTATACCCTATTCTATTGTATACCCTATACTATTGTATACCCTATTCTATTGTATACCCTATACTATTGTATACCCTATTCTATTGTATACCCTATACTATTGTATACCCTATTCTATTGTATACCCTATACTATTGTATACCCTATTCTATTGTATACCCTATACTATTGTATACCCTATTCTATTGTATACCCTATACTATTGTATACTCTATTCTATTGTATACCCTATTCTATTGTATACCCTATACTATTGTATACCCTATTCTATTGTATACCCTATACTATTGTATACCCTATTCTATTGTATACCCTATACTATTGTATACCCTATTCTATTGTATACCCTATACTATTGTATACCCTATTCTATTGTATACCCTATACTATTGTATACCCTATTCTATTGTATACCCTATACTATTGTATACCCTATTCTATTGTATACCCTATACTATTGTATACCCTATTCTATTGTATACCCTATACTATTGTATACTCTATTCTATTGTATACCCTATTCTATTGTATACCCTATACTATTGTATACCCTATTCTATTGTATACCCTATACTATTGTATACCCTATTCTATTGTATACCCTATACTATTGTATACCCTATTCTATTGTATACCCTATACTATTGTATACCCTATTCTATTGTATACCCTATACTATTGTATACCCTATTCTATTGTATACCCTATACTATTGTATACCCTATTCTATTGTATACCCTATACTATTGTATACCCTATTCTATTGTATACCCTATACTATTGTATACTCTATTCTATTGTATACCCTATTCTATTGTATACCCTATACTATTGTATACCCTATTCTATTGTATACCCTATACTATTGTATACCCTATTCTATTGTATACCCTATACTATTGTATACCCTATTCTATTGTATACCCTATACTATTGTATACCCTATTCTATTGTATACCCTATACTATTGTATACCCTATTCTATTGTATACCCTATACTATTGTATACCCTATTCTATTGTATACCCTATACTATTGTATACCCTATTCTATTGTATACCCTATACTATTGTATACTCTATTCTATTGTATACCCTATTCTATTGTATACCCTATACTATTGTATACCCTATTCTATTGTATACCCTATACTATTGTATACCCTATTCTATTGTATACCCTATACTATTGTATACCCTATTCTATTGTATACCCTATACTATTGTATACCCTATTCTATTGTATACCCTATACTATTGTATACCCTATTCTATTGTATACCCTATACTATTGTATACCCTATTCTATTGTATACCCTATACTATTGTATACCCTATTCTATTGTATACCCTATACTATTGTATACTCTATTCTATTGTATACCCTATTCTATTGTATACCCTATACTATTGTATACCCTATTCTATTGTATACCCTATACTATTGTATACCCTATTCTATTGTATACCCTATACTATTGTATACCCTATTCTATTGTATACCCTATACTATTGTATACCCTATTCTATTGTATACCCTATACTATTGTATACCCTATTCTATTGTATACCCTATACTATTGTATACCCTATTCTATTGTATACCCTATACTATTGTATACCCTATTCTATTGTATACCCTATACTATTGTATACTCTATTCTATTGTATACCCTATTCTATTGTATACCCTATACTATTGTATACCCTATTCTATTGTATACCCTATACTATTGTATACCCTATTCTATTGTATACCCTATACTATTGTATACCCTATTCTATTGTATACCCTATACTATTGTATACCCTATTCTATTGTATACCCTATACTATTGTATACCCTATTCTATTGTATACCCTATACTATTGTATACCCTATTCTATTGTATACCCTATACTATTGTATACCCTATTCTATTGTATACCCTATACTATTGTATACTCTATTCTATTGTATACCCTATTCTATTGTATACCCTATACTATTGTATACCCTATTCTATTGTATACCCTATACTATTGTATACCCTATTCTATTGTATACCCTATACTATTGTATACCCTATTCTATTGTATACCCTATACTATTGTATACCCTATTCTATTGTATACCCTATACTATTGTATACCCTATTCTATTGTATACCCTATACTATTGTATACCCTATTCTATTGTATACCCTATACTATTGTATACCCTATTCTATTGTATACCCTATACTATTGTATACTCTATTCTATTGTATACCCTATTCTATTGTATACCCTATACTATTGTATACCCTATTCTATTGTATACCCTATACTATTGTATACCCTATTCTATTGTATACCCTATACTATTGTATACCCTATTCTATTGTATACCCTATACTATTGTATACCCTATTCTATTGTATACCCTATACTATTGTATACCCTATTCTATTGTATACCCTATACTATTGTATACCCTATTCTATTGTATACCCTATACTATTGTATACCCTATTCTATTGTATACCCTATACTATTGTATACTCTATTCTATTGTATACCCTATTCTATTGTATACCCTATACTATTGTATACCCTATTCTATTGTATACCCTATACTATTGTATACCCTATTCTATTGTATACCCTATACTATTGTATACCCTATTCTATTGTATACCCTATACTATTGTATACCCTATTCTATTGTATACCCTATACTATTGTATACCCTATTCTATTGTATACCCTATACTATTGTATACCCTATTCTATTGTATACCCTATACTATTGTATACCCTATTCTATTGTATACCCTATACTATTGTATACTCTATTCTATTGTATACCCTATTCTATTGTATACCCTATACTATTGTATACCCTATTCTATTGTATACCCTATACTATTGTATACCCTATTCTATTGTATACCCTATACTATTGTATACCCTATTCTATTGTATACCCTATACTATTGTATACCCTATTCTATTGTATACCCTATACTATTGTATACCCTATTCTATTGTATACCCTATACTATTGTATACCCTATTCTATTGTATACCCTATACTATTGTATACCCTATTCTATTGTATACCCTATACTATTGTATACTCTATTCTATTGTATACCCTATTCTATTGTATACCCTATACTATTGTATACCCTATTCTATTGTATACCCTATACTATTGTATACCCTATTCTATTGTATACCCTATACTATTGTATACCCTATTCTATTGTATACCCTATACTATTGTATACCCTATTCTATTGTATACCCTATACTATTGTATACCCTATTCTATTGTATACCCTATACTATTGTATACCCTATTCTATTGTATACCCTATACTATTGTATACCCTATTCTATTGTATACCCTATACTATTGTATACTCTATTCTATTGTATACCCTATTCTATTGTATACCCTATACTATTGTATACCCTATTCTATTGTATACCCTATACTATTGTATACCCTATTCTATTGTATACCCTATACTATTGTATACCCTATTCTATTGTATACCCTATACTATTGTATACCCTATTCTATTGTATACCCTATACTATTGTATACCCTATTCTATTGTATACCCTATACTATTGTATACCCTATTCTATTGTATACCCTATACTATTGTATACCCTATTCTATTGTATACCCTATACTATTGTATACTCTATTCTATTGTATACCCTATTCTATTGTATACCCTATACTATTGTATACCCTATTCTATTGTATACCCTATACTATTGTATACCCTATTCTATTGTATACCCTATACTATTGTATACCCTATTCTATTGTATACCCTATACTATTGTATACCCTATTCTATTGTATACCCTATACTATTGTATACCCTATTCTATTGTATACCCTATACTATTGTATACCCTATTCTATTGTATACCCTATACTATTGTATACCCTATTCTATTGTATACCCTATACTATTGTATACTCTATTCTATTGTATACCCTATTCTATTGTATACCCTATACTATTGTATACCCTATTCTATTGTATACCCTATACTATTGTATACCCTATTCTATTGTATACCCTATACTATTGTATACCCTATTCTATTGTATACCCTATACTATTGTATACCCTATTCTATTGTATACCCTATACTATTGTATACCCTATTCTATTGTATACCCTATACTATTGTATACCCTATTCTATTGTATACCCTATACTATTGTATACCCTATTCTATTGTATACCCTATACTATTGTATACTCTATTCTATTGTATACCCTATTCTATTGTATACCCTATACTATTGTATACCCTATTCTATTGTATACCCTATACTATTGTATACCCTATTCTATTGTATACCCTATACTATTGTATACCCTATTCTATTGTATACCCTATACTATTGTATACCCTATTCTATTGTATACCCTATACTATTGTATACCCTATTCTATTGTATACCCTATACTATTGTATACCCTATTCTATTGTATACCCTATACTATTGTATACCCTATTCTATTGTATACCCTATACTATTGTATACTCTATTCTATTGTATACCCTATTCTATTGTATACCCTATACTATTGTATACCCTATTCTATTGTATACCCTATACTATTGTATACCCTATTCTATTGTATACCCTATACTATTGTATACCCTATTCTATTGTATACCCTATACTATTGTATACCCTATTCTATTGTATACCCTATACTATTGTATACCCTATTCTATTGTATACCCTATACTATTGTATACCCTATTCTATTGTATACCCTATACTATTGTATACCCTATTCTATTGTATACCCTATACTATTGTATACTCTATTCTATTGTATACCCTATTCTATTGTATACCCTATACTATTGTATACCCTATTCTATTGTATACCCTATACTATTGTATACCCTATTCTATTGTATACCCTATACTATTGTATACCCTATTCTATTGTATACCCTATACTATTGTATACCCTATTCTATTGTATACCCTATACTATTGTATACCCTATTCTATTGTATACCCTATACTATTGTATACCCTATTCTATTGTATACCCTATACTATTGTATACCCTATTCTATTGTATACCCTATACTATTGTATACTCTATTCTATTGTATACCCTATTCTATTGTATACCCTATACTATTGTATACCCTATTCTATTGTATACCCTATACTATTGTATACCCTATTCTATTGTATACCCTATACTATTGTATACCCTATTCTATTGTATACCCTATACTATTGTATACCCTATTCTATTGTATACCCTATACTATTGTATACCCTATTCTATTGTATACCCTATACTATTGTATACCCTATTCTATTGTATACCCTATACTATTGTATACCCTATTCTATTGTATACCCTATACTATTGTATACTCTATTCTATTGTATACCCTATTCTATTGTATACCCTATACTATTGTATACCCTATTCTATTGTATACCCTATACTATTGTATACCCTATTCTATTGTATACCCTATACTATTGTATACCCTATTCTATTGTATACCCTATACTATTGTATACCCTATTCTATTGTATACCCTATACTATTGTATACCCTATTCTATTGTATACCCTATACTATTGTATACCCTATTCTATTGTATACCCTATACTATTGTATACCCTATTCTATTGTATACCCTATACTATTGTATACTCTATTCTATTGTATACCCTATTCTATTGTATACCCTATACTATTGTATACCCTATTCTATTGTATACCCTATACTATTGTATACCCTATTCTATTGTATACCCTATACTATTGTATACCCTATTCTATTGTATACCCTATACTATTGTATACCCTATTCTATTGTATACCCTATACTATTGTATACCCTATTCTATTGTATACCCTATACTATTGTATACCCTATTCTATTGTATACCCTATACTATTGTATACCCTATTCTATTGTATACCCTATACTATTGTATACTCTATTCTATTGTATACCCTATTCTATTGTATACCCTATACTATTGTATACCCTATTCTATTGTATACCCTATACTATTGTATACCCTATTCTATTGTATACCCTATACTATTGTATACCCTATTCTATTGTATACCCTATACTATTGTATACCCTATTCTATTGTATACCCTATACGCAGTCTGGATGTGGCAGTTGGTGATTACAGTCCCTGTGTGGCAGTCTGGATGTGGCAGTTGGTGATTACAGTCACTGTGTGGCAATCTGGATGTGGCTGTTGGTGATTACAGTCACTGTGTGGCAGTCTGGATGTGGCAGTTGGTGATTACAGTCCCTGTGTGGCAGTCTGGATGTGGCAGTTGGTGATTACAGTCACTGTGTGGCAATCTGGATGTGGCTGTTGGTGATTACAGTCACTGTGTGACAATCTGGATGTGGCTGTTGGTGATTACAGTCCCTGTGTGGCAGTCTGGATGTGGCAGTTGGTGATTACAGTCCCTGTGTGGCAGTCTGGATGTGGCAGTTGGTGATTACAGTCACTGTGTGGCAATCTGGATGTGGCTGTTGGTGATTACAGTCACTGTGTGACAATCTGGATGTGGCTGTTGGTGATTACAGTCCCTGTGTGGCAGTCTGGATGTGGCAGTTGGTGATTACAGTCCCTGTGTGGCAGTCTGGATGTGGCAGTTGGTGATTACAGTCACTGTGTGGCAGTCTGGATGTGGCTGTTGGTGATTACAGTCACTGTGTGGCAGTCTGGATGTGGCTGTTGGTGATTACAGTCACTGTGTGGCAGTCTGGATGTGGCTGTTGGTGATTACAGTCACTGTGTGGCAGTCTGGATGTGGCTGTTGGTGATTACAGTCACTGTGTGGCAGTCTGGATGTGGCTGTTGGTGATTACAGTCACTGTGTGGCAGTCTGGATGTGGCTGTTGGTGATTACAGTCACTGTGTGGCAGTCTGGATGTGGCTGTTGGTGATTACAGTCACTGTGTGGCAGTCTGGATGTGGCTGTTGGTGATTACAGTCACTGTGTGGCAGTCTGGATGTGGCTGTTGGTGATTACAGTCACTGTGTGGCAGTCTGGATGTGGCTGTTGGTGATTACAGTCACTGTGTGGCAGTCTGGATGTGGCTGTTGGTGATTACAGTCACTGTGTGGCAGTCTGGATGTGGCTGTTGGTGATTACAGTCACTGTGTGGCAGTCTGGATGTGGCTGTTGGTGATTACAGTCACTGTGTGGCAGTCTGGATGTGGCTGTTGGTGATTACAGTCACTGTGTGGCAGTCTGGATGTGGCTGTTGGTGATTACAGTCACTGTGTGGCAGTCTGGATGTGGCTGTTGGTGATTACAGTCACTGTGTGGCAGTCTGGATGTGGCTGTTGGTGATTTCAGTCACTGTGTTGAAGTATAATAAGACAGTGAACTGCAACGCATAGGACATCGGTTAATTATTGATCTGCAGCAGCTTTTACAACAAAGAAGGTGGCGGAAGTTTCCTAAGTAGGAAAGTTACAGGAGATGATAAAAGCAAAGGATCAAGCTGCTTATCTGAATGGTATTCGTTAGTAGATCATCAAAACATTATATAATATTATAAGATCAATCAATTGTTTCTTCTTTATTGTTTTTTATATATAAATTTATCTTTCTGGATGTTAAATTATTTAACCCTAACATTGGGTTTATATCTTAATTACTTGTCCTCTTACGATACTTATCCAAGGTTTATTATTCATACTGTATCTGTTCAATATAATGTATTGATGGTAGTATTGGACATGATTTATAATATACAATATTTAATTTATTATATATTTTTAATTGTTGCTAATAAACGAGTGGTATACACATATACTGTTTATATACCTGCATATTGTTTATGAATTTTAATTCGTTTTTGTTTTTGTTTTGTTTTTTAAGCCTTGGTAATGAATTATCTGACCCTTATGTCCAGGATAAGACCACCCTATTTCAATTAGAACCGCTTTGCTATAACTCCATGCTTGAGAAAGTCTTTGTTTTAAGACGAAACGCTTAACAGGAGGTATTTGTGTTGCTGACCACCCTCAGACATTCTGAGCTGTGGATGCTATGTTCTATCTATACTTTGTATGACCACTATACAGAAGTCTTAATTAGTCCAGCTGTTTGCTGACACGGGGATGCCAGCGACAAGCTACTCTGCCATCCTACACAAGCTTTGTTATTACCTCTTCGTGCTCCACTGTGAAATAGTGCGCTGTTTGGATCATCAGAAACTGAGTCCTATTGCAATCACAATCTATTTATACAGCTCGTCTCAATTAACACTCTGGTGGCTAAATATGTAATGCAACACTGTTTTAATACAGGATAGTGGCTGCTCTGCCTTCTTCCGTTCGGATCCCTGCCCTGGCCTGGTGGCAGGAGGTGTATCTCCTTGCTGACTGTCTGGTATTCTGTTCCTACATTTTACATCTATGTTTCGGTGCTTATAGTAATCCAAGTCACATATATAATACCTTTACTTGTCTGTTTTAATCTGTTGGCAGGAGGCTCATTTCTCTGAAGAATCCTTTGACATTACAACTTTGTCAACCATGACTTTACCAACTATCCAGCCAACAAGCTTAATACCATATTTATTGACTGATTTATTTGCGCTACTCCGGAGACTGTTCATATTTTTTCAGTGATATTCTATCCCAGTGTGGAATCATCCCATTTTTTTTTATTTGTTTATTTATGCATTTTTATTTAATAAATTGTTTTAGATGCTAGAATTTATTACCAAATTGTTATATGTACCACTGTCTTTTTTTTATTTTTTTAATGGACATATAAGTGTAAGGATGTGTTAATTTCTTTGTTTTATAGATTTTCTTATTTTGGTTTATATTCTGACTCAATAACCAGGCTGTAAGTGTGAGGCTTCTGAGACAGTCCTTCTGAGTATGTCCAGTACTCACACCATGAAACTTTCAGACAGTGTCAACTCAACTGAAGAGGCATGTGTGAAGAATACAGATGAGGTTTATTTCAAGCAGATAGTCTTGTAATTATGCACAAAACAGTAGGTGAAAAGATGATACTTTGCCAGAGCTCAACAGAAGCCAACACAAGGCTAAAATGGCAGACACACAATGAACTAGAGACAGGATGCAGGGGAGGAGTTATTACCTCAGAGCCTAGCTGCAGGAAATCCGGAGGGACAAATATAACCAAATGCAAAGCTTTGCAATAGTAGCAAGATGGTAAAATGACAGTATATGAAACACATATGTTGTGGGACATGACACTCCCCATCTGAAATCTTTAGATTTCACAATAAATCAAACATTAAATTCTTTAAATAAAGTCCAGAATTGGATCTTGCGAGCTGTAAGACAAAGAGAACTTGCAACAATAAACAACAAATAATGATGGACAATAATTCTAGTCCAAGTCTTGTGGCTGAAGGTCTTAAGGCCCATAATCCACAATAGTAGGGAGCTGTTACATCAAGTTCCAAGTAGTAAACAAATCTTCAGATTGGGGAAAGCCACAATTTGCAAAGTCTTCCACCAACCCAATTCCAGGTAATGAAGTGTGATAATATATCATAGCTGGAAACTTGTGGTAGAATGCTCCCCGCCATGAGATGAATCTGGTGGCTAAGTCCTTCTTTATGTGATATCTTCCTTTGGAAGAAGAAGCACAAGTTCAGTGATTGGGCGGAAGAAAACTAGAGTAGAGTCTCCTTTGGTCACTTTGACCTCCACCTTCAGAGTCTTTTCATCATCACTAGGGACAACCTTGGTGATAAGTCCCATTGGCCATTCATTGCGATGGGCCTCTTTATCCTTTAAAAGAACAAGGTCGCCGGTTTGGAGGTTGGGTTTTGACATTTGCCACTTGTGACGACTTTGAAGCAGATGAAGATACTGTCTTCCAGCGGTGCCAGAACTTATTGGACAGGTGTTGCACCTGTTTCCATTGACACCTGTAAATGTCACTGTGGTTTAAGATTTCTGATGAAAGTCTTGTTCCATGGTCAGCTGGATTAAGGCTAGTGGCGATGTGGTGACACTGCTCAGGAGTGCAGAAACTTCTGATGCGCTCCACTCTGCTGCTGACGTATACATAAAATTGTTTTGTTTGGTTGTGTATATATAACCAAGCATGACTTTGCTGTCTGTGTAGAATGCAAATTAATGCATTGCCTCTTCACTTGTGGGTAGGGATTTCAGTCCATCATCAACATAGAAATTCTTCAACAAAACGACGAGCGTCTGATCCATGGTCTTTCTCAGCTTCCTGGGCTGTCCTCCTAAGTCCATAGATTGCTACGGCAGGAGAGGGACTGTTGCCAAATACGTGCACCTTCATCCGGTAATCTATGACTTCATTGTTGACGTCGTCCTTGTGTCACAGGAACCTCAGGTAGTTCCGATTGTCTTCCCTGACTATGAAGCAATGGAACATTTGCTGGATGTTGGCTACCACTGCAACAGGTTCTTGTCTAAAGTGAATTAGCACTCTTATGAGACTGTTGTTTAGGTTGGGCCCACTCTGATTTGGTTGGGTTTCCGTGGATGATACACACCAAAGGATGGAAGGTACCAGCATTCTTCTCCTTCCTGTAGTGGTGGTGCAGGTTCTGCATGATCTCTGTCAAATATGTACCATGTGAAATCCACAAAATGTTTTTCCATCTCTGGTTTCCTCTTTAGAGTGCGTTATACAGAGGAAAATCTAGCAACTGCTTGTTGTAGATTGTTTGGTATTTTCACTCTTTGAGATCAGAATGGTAAAGGTGCTACCCAGCTGTTAGAATCGTCCTGAGTGAAATCTTTGTCCAATACCTTGAGAAATTCTTTCTTCTCTTGCAGGTGCTAACTTGTTGTCCTCACTTGTTGAATTGAAAACTGTCAATCCTAGACTGTCATCCCACCGGACTCTGTTCATGTTATCTTGATGGACACTATGACTGCTGCTCAGCTTCTCTTTCACCCAGTAATGATGTGGGCATGGCTGAAAACAAGTGCTGTGACCATTAGGCAAGATGTTTGTCTTAAATGAGGAAATCTTGGTAGGCTTCTTTATCTTGTCTATACAGACATTGCCTATGATGACCCAGCCTAGATCAAGGCATTGGGCAAATAGAGCATAATTTTGGTCCATTGATCTGCTGGTGTACCTTATGTACCCTGAGGATGTCTCTACTGAGAAGTAGGATCTTTGCATTCTTGTCAAGGCTTGGTATTTCATTGGATCTAGCCCTTAGGTGAGGGTGATGAAAAGCAGCCTCTGGCGTGGGAATCTCCTCTTTATTGGATGGAATCTGGTTGCATTCCACAAGGGTGGGTAAGGGTATCTAAGGTCATCCTTGAGAGAAGCTAGCACAAGTCAAATGGCTTTTCTTCCAGAAACCTCTAATACCACTACAAGTGCCCAAGGTGTAAGGGTAAGCATCTCCTTTTAAGTTTAACAGATCAAAGAGTTCTGATCTTGCAAGTGACTGGTTACTCTGGTCATCCAAGATGGTGTACACCTTCAGATTCTTTACTGGCTGTCCCTTGGGGTACACATTGACTAGACATATCTTTGCTCAGGACTTGTCACAGATGTCTTCTCCACAGACTTCTGTGCATGAAGAAGATACAGTAATAGGATTTGCTGTTTGATCTGCATTCTCCCAGTTCCATTCTATGGCACAGTAGGGAAATGTGTAGGTGATGTTTGATTGGGCTGAGATGGGTGAAGTGCCTGTACGTGGTCCTTACAGCTGCACTCTGTGCACTTAATAGCGGTTTTACAGTCCTTAGCAAAATGTTCAGTAGAAGCACAACATCTGTAACATACCCCATATTTCTTTAGAAGTTCTTTGCGTTCCTGTAGTGGTTTCTTTCTGAAGCCGATGCACTTCTTGAGGGGATGTGGATTCTTATGAAAAAGACACAGGCGATTTAGGGTTTTTAATTTTTTCACCTTGGTTGCTCTTGTCAGTAGCTGATGTTGTTGGTGTAGGATTTCAGTCTTTCACTGACACTGGACCTGCGGGTCTTGTAGTTTGAGTGTGGCCTGTTGTACTTGGGAGATGGTGAACCAGGATGACTGGACTCACTGTAGTAGAAGCTTGGGTCATTCTTGGATTCTGCAATGTTCCTGACAAACTCACAGAAGTAGGAGAAGGGAGGAAAGGAGACTCTATTTTTAATCACAGGATTATCAATGTGGACAGATCTAAGTCTTTTGACACGCTCTGTAGACTGTGGGCCAAGCTACCTAATCAGCAAATCTAGCTCTTTAGCAGCAGTAATGCCAAGGTCACTAATCGTGGATCTGAAGGCACATTTCCAGCCTCTGTAGTTCTCAGGCTGGTCTTAGTAAGTTCACGATGAACCATGTATTTTGCAAAGTCTGACTTGATGCAAGGAATTGCTGGCTGAGTAGTGCTGCTAATATTATTTGTGGTGTTCTTGGAAAGAGACATAGGGTGATATGGGGCTGCATAGGCATTCAGCCCAAGAGCTGGTTTAAAGTCCATACGTCTAGCTACATGTGGAACTGTAACTAAGTGGTTGCCAGGGATCTGGTGACTTGCTGGCATATTGGCTTGAAACTGGGCATTTGCATATTGAGCCTGTTGAGGTGTTAGGCCCTGGTGCACAGTAGTGTGTGAAAAAGGGGCAGGTAGATAATGTGGTTGTGTATTGTACTGACCTTGGATGTGGTTTGCTGCGTATAAAATGTTTGACAGAATATAATACACCGGTCCTAGATGAGGTTAAATTAGATGTTCTATCTGACATGTCAAACATCTTAATTTCCTGCATTTGTAGTTTTCTACAGAAGGGGACAAAAATTCAAGTTTGAATTAAGAGGGCCACAGTTTGAACTTCTTTTGAAAAAAGATGGGGCTAAGAAGCTCTTAAGAATTTTAGCCTTTTTACAAATAACCCTAGGCCTCGTGGGTAAAGAATTCACAGGATCTAAAAGAAGTAGCGGATAGTTAGTTTTGAAAATTTTGGCATATTTTAAATTTGTGAATATGCGACTTGTGTCTTGGATTGGTTTTATTAAGCGAACTTAAATAAAGTATAATTTAATTAATTGTGTAGCTTGCTGCTTACAAAACAGCCAGCTCCAGCTCCTCTATCATTCTCTGCACAGATACTGATATGATACCTTTGCTGAGTAGAAGAGAGGAGAGAAGAGGCCCCATAACTGCAGAGCAGACTAAGCTTTATAACAGGTTATTATAATCATGCTGAGAATAGTGATGGTTTTTCAGTAAAGCAGCTGGATTACTTGTGGTGCATCAGGAAAGGGATGAAGTCTGTTTCTACTTATATGTAATATGTGGGCACTAGACATGGGAGGGGGGGGGGCAACCCTTGCCTAGGGTGCCCAGAGACCTAGCACTGGCCCCGGCCTAACTCCATCAAATAAAGCATTTTTAGACTGACCTGGATTTCCACTATGGAGCTGGGGTATTTGCCAGCAGGCCAGTCAAGTCAGAATGGATTGGTAGGGGCCCCTGTGCTTTGCTTTGCCCAGAGCCTACAATGCTGTTAAGACAGACATGGCGCAGATCAAGTTGCATTTGGGTCTGAAACAGGCTTGATTCTGTGCACATAGCTTCTGAGCAAAATCCAGCCGAGATACGCTAGTTGAGCTGGCGAATGGTCATCTCTGGCTCGATCCTAGTGTGTCTAGTGCAAATACCAGTTAGTGTATTTAAGATTGCTAAATACCAGCCTGTGTAACCAGCATTGCAAGCCTTAGTCTGCACATCCAATATTGCAATTCGATTCAGTGCGTCTCCTTCAAGTTTAGTCTGCATTGCAAATCCCTCCAATCTCATTGTAAATCTTTGTGCATGCAATCCCTGGATAGCCCTCATGTGAGCAATTCTTATCACAGTCTTCATGTATACATCTCTGTCAAGTTCTGACCTCAGTCTCCTTGTGGGCCTCTGTTATCAGAAACCGCTTCCTAAAAGCTCCAGGCTTTCACTTTAAGGCATCCACTATCTGCACAAGGCGTCCCAACTCAGATACCCAAAAACCAGACACTCTGATATAATGTTTCTGTTGGACATTTTTCAAATAATCCCATTTTGGAATAATAAATTCCAGGTTAATAGTCAGACAGAACTTTCAACCTGTTCCCATCATTAACCTATGGAGATATTTGATGTTAATGTGTTAGAATATTTAGTTTTTATGCAAATCATGTGTTTGTTATACCGCGTTCACATTACCACTGCCTAAAAAGCTGGCTTTTTAGGCAGTGGGCAGAATTTTGAAAATTTCACAGTGGTGCGTTCAGACTGAGCTGAACGCACCGGCTTTTTTTATTGCCACTGCCTAAAAAGCTGGCTTTTTAGGCAGGGGGCAGAATTTTGAAAATTTCAAAGTGGTGCGTTCAGACTGAGCTGAAAGCACCGGCTTTTTTTTTTTTTTTTAGAAGCCGGCAGCAGGGAAAAAAGACGGCTTTTTAGCTCAATCTGAACGCAAAAAGCCGGCAAAAACCCGGGGTTTGCGTTCAGATTGCCAAAAAAAGCTGGGGTTTTCATGAAACCCGGCAATTTCATGAAAACCCCGGCTTTTAGGTGGTATTGTGAACGGGGTATAACAAAATAGCTGTCACACTGATCTGAACATGTTCCATGTATCAGTAGCATAGACCTATAGCTGTCACACTGATCTGAACATGTTCCATGTATCAGTAGCATAGACCTGTGATTGACCTGATTGTCTCCCCCTGAATCCTTTCCTGATTCCCAGTAAAGGCAAAGAAAGTGCTCATTTGCAGTTCTAATACCTTATGCTCTATAATATCTTTACAAATAGTTAAGTCAAGTGATAGGAAATCTACATATTATTATAAAAATATAGTGCCATCATATTACAAAGCACTTCACAACTGCAACCATTAACCAATCAAAGGAGCTAACTTCCCCAGCTAACACACACAGACTATGGTTACTCCACACAGATATAGGGCCAGATTAACTAAGCTGCGGGTTTGGATAGGTGGAGATGTTGACCACAGCAACCAATCGGATTCTAGCTCTCACTTTCCCATTACATACTAGAGAATGTCAGCTAGAATCTGATTGGTTGGTTTGGGCAACATCTCCACTTTTCCGAACCTGCAGCTTAGTAAATCTGTCCCATGGTCTTGCTTGGCATTGAACTAAAGAACTCACTGCTGTGAAGCTGAAGTGCTAACCACTAACACACCATATGATGCCCGTATATGTTTTAATTGTTAATTTATAAAAATGGTGAAACTGGATAAATCCTTTGTACTTTTAAGCAAATAATACAATGTTGTTTAATTATGAAATATAACTCAGGTATCAAACAGCTCAGTACCTTATAATAAACAGTCCATATGATAACGTGTATTTCTGAACACAAATCTATCACAGAAGTACAAACCAAGTTTATTGTAACATTAATAAAACATGCATAACATGGTGTTTGGCCCATAGATGGATCAATATGAAAGAAGAATATAGTAAGGAGTGAGAAAACCCTTTAATATGGAGTGAAGATATAATCCAGTAATGCAGATGGACAGTAGGAAAGAGGTATGAGGAGGAATTTGGCGTCCCAGCCAGCAGTATAACGAGTCATTGGGTAGGCAGCAGTCAGCGCATGCTCCATACAATCTGTGGCCAGGTGAAGCTTTGAGCTGGTCATTGAAAGACCATAAAGAATTTTCTTGCGCACTGTGTTGAGGAAAAGGAAGAAAAAAAAATGGTGCAAAAATGTTAGCGGACTGGCTGCGGTGAGGGAACAGTTAGGGTAAGGCTGCGGTGAGGGGACGTTAGGATAAGGCTGTGGTGAGAGGTTGGATAGGGTAAAGCTGAGTTAAGGGGACAGTTAGGGTTAGGTTTCAGTCTTTTAACTCTCGACATCGCTAAGGTTGATATAATAATACTCTTTACCTTAGTGTCAACTGTAAATTAAACCTACCGAGTTCATTTTTTTTTCTTTTTAGACATTTTATACACTGACAACTTAATGTTGTCAAGTGTAAGACTGTTGAAATAATGACATAAGGTCTTGTATACCACACCCATTCAGATTAATCCTTTGGAATTGTAATTACATTGTTGAAATGAGTTGGCAGCAAATTAAAACCCTGAATATATGCAGTTCGGCTTCTAATGCTATTACCACTGTCCCCTCCTAATGAAAAAATATCACCTCTTCTGCCATCCAGCTATATAATCTCTTAATACTCTCTCTAACGCAACTAATCACCTATAGGGTCTATTTAGAACCTCACTAGAGCTCACTAATGCCCATTAATGTAAATGATGTCATAAATTCTATAAAAGGGTGCCCTCTATAGATTATTTTTTTTCACCGGCTACAGCACTGCTTGCTTAGAAGGCTTAACATGCTGGCGCTGATATTAATACAAGGCTCAGCAATGCTGAGCCTTGTAGTTCTAGCAGCGCAGCCATGCTAAGCATTCCAAACATGTGCTTGCCTATGGGACATAGAAAAACACGTCAAATATATTGCCATGTGTTTTTATGGGACAGTGTGGGGCGCTTGCAATGAAAGCGCCCCACACAGAAGGCACTTTGATTTTCAGCGCTTTGACAACGAACTAAAGGTGATTTAGTAAAATCACCTTTAGTGAATACGGCGAATTGTATTTTTTTATATGGCAAACACCTGGACGATTTTTGTCCAGCAATGTTTGTTTGATCAATTTTGCTAAAGGCTAAATTCCCGGAACTTTGCCTTTAGTGAATATGGCGATGGCATAATCGCCAGCAAAGTCCCGGGAGTTTATATTTATATTTAGTATATTTACAACCTTAGTAAATATACCCCTAGGTTCTGTCTAGTTACTCCCAGATAGTCTAGCTCCTCCCTGCTGGTTTATAAAACCCAGTCTACTTCCTCCTTGCCAGATTATTGTGCTTCCTGTGTGTGATCTAGTTCTGATATTTGGTTGCTGCCTTTTACAATCCTCATTGACCTCACAATTGCCTCACCCTTTAGTGCTAAGATTCTGTCCTATTACCGACGTGGCTGCCTCTGAATATTTTACACATGGTTGCCAAATCTACCGGACTCTAGAAATTCAGGAATAGCTCTCTGTATATTGGAAGGGTCAGCACATCTCCCACAATGGTAATGAGGCTGTGATTTAATGCAAATCATGGCATCAAGCCCTGCCTATTAATATTGAGTCCTACAGATCACCACCAGCTATACCAGGATATTTTGAGAAAGCTGAGCATATACTTACAAATATTTACAGACAGTGGACCACTTGGAATTGAACCATATTTTGTCCTTTTCACAATAGTTGTAGGGTTTTATACCCATTTTAATCATTAATAATTCATTTATTATGTTTGGTCATGACTCTGAGCTTCACTTAATACTATTTTTTATATACACACAGTGTGCACCCTAACAGTGGTCACCTTTCTGGATCTTAGGATTCTGTGGGTCATGTCTTCTTATAACTTATTAAACTGCTTCAACAGGAAAAATGAACATGAACCAGTCATGTAGAATAGACCATGTAGCCTGTCAGGTACATAGAACACTTACTGTTTTCATAAACTTCTTGCCCATAACTTTGGTAGATTTCTTCTGGAACCCTTTCCCATACTTTTTGAAAGTTTCCTATTACGAATTCTGGGTCACTGATTGGGGTTTTGAAAAAACCAGGTTCCACAATACAGACCTTGACACCAAATGCGGCCATCTCACGCCTGTAAGACACAGAATTCCATGATGTGAGATTATTAGAATTAAGAAAAGGCCTCCGTAATCAGAGATCATCATATCATTAGTTATTTCCTGACTAACTAAAGGTATTGTACCCGATTCACAGATAGGGCTAAATTCCATGCCTTAGCCTCAGCTGCTGAGGCTAGCATATGGAATTGTGATCCACAACACCGCATGCAGGAGAGCAGGACACTCCCTTCTGGTGTCATACGTGCAGATTGTGGATCCACCACCTGGACCCTACCTTACGTATTCCATGACCATCTTCATGCGTACGGAATACAGAATTGTTCCTTAGTGCTTTGCCAAGTCCTTACTGTACAATTTAATAGATTATGTGGTTGGCTGGTATCCACACGGAATGCAGAATCCGTCAGCTGTGTTCCTTTGTGGGGATAATTGGGTTTTTATTATCCTGTTGTCATATAAGCCTTTATTAACATAGAGATTATACCTAATAATGTAGTTTCCTTGACTCCTCTATGGCACTATAGACAGAATTGGTGTTTCCCTTGAGATTAGAGCCAGTCAGGAAAAAGAAAAAGGCACACTGGATGTTTATACCGGAAGAGCCCCTCCTTCATCACCGCATGTCTTCTTGGTTCCCTCAGCTAAAAAAACATAACTCAATAATAATTAAGAAGGGTTGGGCAACTAGCTATGCTGCCGTAGAGGAGTTAAGGAAACGACATTATCAGATATAATCTCTATTTTCCTCTCATGGCAGCATAGACAGAATGGGTAAATACCCAATCTAACTAGAGGGATGGGTTAGTTAAAATTAACATATACACAAAAACCCATTTTTTTTTTAGTTACTTCACTTAAAACCTGTTTACCAAAAGTGGCATCTGATGATGCCAGAATGTGCAGTCTATAATGTTTTGTAAACAGGGAGTCAATGGAAGTTTGACTCCTTCTCAGCCCAGGATGTTGCCATTGCTCTGGTAGAATGGGCCTTGATGCCAGGTGGTATGTTCATCTTGTTATTTTTGTAGGCTTGTTGAATACAATATTTAATCCACCTGGCCAACGTGGCTTTTGTTGCTGGACCTCCTTTTTTTACAACCTTCAGATATTATAAACGGTTGTTTTTGACTTCCTTTGTTCTGTCCAAATAAATTCTAACAGCTCTAACTACATCTAAGGGATGGTATTTAGACTCCTTCCTGCTTTTAGGATCTGGACAAAGTGAAGGTAATGTTATTTCCTGGTTGAGATGAAATTTTGAAATTCCTTTAGGGAAGAAATCTGGATTTGTTCTCAAGATTACGCTGTTATTATGGATACATGTGTTACACCCTGCATATGGCAGCAGCTTGTAATTGTGTCTCTGTGCTTCAGTAAAGAATTCCGGTCCTGGTTTTCCATGCAGCTTTCCTCCTTGCTAGGGATCCTGCCTAATTAATCTGCAGCTGGGATTCCCTAGCTGTGCTTTGGCCATGTGCAATCAGCAGCCAATGGGGATGTGGCTCTCCCTTTAAATACCTGTCGCCTGTTAGCCTCTCTGCCGGTCATAGCTTCTAGCTTCAGTGTCTCGGGCCATCTGTCTGCTGTTTGTGATTCCTTGGTCCATCTGCCTGCTGTTCGTGATTCCTGTTATTTGCTATTTGTGTGTTTGTTTGCCTTCCAGTCTCCCCCTGTGTCCTTTCTGCAGCCCAGCCTTCCCTCACCTGCCTGCCTTCTGTCCTAACTCCTGGTAGTGTGTGTTTCAGTGTGAGTACCCTGTCTTTCAGTCTCAGCCTAGCCTTTCTGTTATTACCTTGTGTCTGTTGGTTCTCAGCCTTGCCTGACTTTCATCTTTCTGCATATCCCTGTTGCAGATCCTACCAATCATACCCAGTGTGTCTGTTTGTGTAGTCCAACTACACTATCACTGTGGTTATTTCAGTCATCTCCAGTGTGTCTGTTTGTGTAGTCCATCTGCACTGTCACTGTTTAAGATTCTGTTCTCTCTTCAGGGCAACCTGCAGAGGGTATTTCACTCCTCATTTCTGCAATTCCCCTCTACACCTCCCGGTGTTCAGTCTTGCACACCTCTAGTCTGTTTCTTCTCTCCTACGAGTTTGGTTCGGGGGGCCGTGACCTGTCGTTGGGGCATAGCCAATTCCATCAGGGGCTCTGGGGAACACCACCCGATGACACAGACTCCGCGCCCCAGTAACCTTTCTCTTAACAACATGTGTATGATTCCTCTGACCAGAATGTTTGAAGTTCTGATACTCTTCTAGCTGACATGATCGCTATTAAGAAAAATACTTTCCAGGATAAAAACCTCAAATGAACTTCATGCAGGGGTTCAAGCTGATCTCCAGTTAACGTGTCCAACACTAGATTTAAAACCCAGGTAGCTAAAGGACGTTTAATAGCAGGCCTGATCCTAGCTGCTGCCTGAAAAAATTGCCTTACGTATTTATTATTGGCCAAGTCTAAATCAAACATTACTGCTAGAGCAGATATGTCTTCTTTTCATTGTACTTAGCGCTAACCCCTTATCTAAACCTTCTTGCAAAAAATCCAGAACCTTACCTATTGAAAATGGCTTGTGGTTGAAGCCTATTAAGCTGACATCAATCAGAAAAAACCCTCAAAATCTTGTTCTAGATAATTGTAGTAGGTTTTCTAGCTTTTATGAGAGTATTAATTACTGCTGTAGAAAACACCTTTCTTTTCAGGTTGGAGATCTGAATAGCCATGCCGTCAATTTTAATGTTTCTGGAGATGGATGATTTAACTTTCCCCATTTCAGAAGGTCTGGAGATACGGTTAGAGTCCAAGGTTTAAATGGTAAACCAAGCCTGCCTTGGCCAAAAAGGAAGCACTGTAATTACTGTTGTCCTTCCGCTTTTTTTTTTTTTTTGTTTCATACTTGTTGAACTAGTGGAAATGGAGGGAAGATGTATGCTAGCTGGAACTTCCACTCTCTCGCTAGAGCATCTACCACTGCTGCCTCTTGACTGCGGAATCTTGAAAAGAATTTGCTGGTTTTCTTGTTCACACTTGTTGCCATGAGGTTGATCTGTGGTTGACCCCACCTCTTGGTCAGAATTTGAAAGATGTTGGTATTTATTTCCAAGGTCTATAGTTACTCTGCTCAAGGAGTCTGCTATTATATTGTAATTTCCTGCAATAAAGCTTGCTGTAAACCTCTGTATCCTCTGTATTTTTTTTGTGCCCAGAGAAGCAACGGCTTTGCTTCTGTCATAAGCCTCCTGCTTCCTGTACCATCTTGGTGGTTTATATAAGAAACTACTGTTTTGTTGTCAGAGTATTCTTACAGGATTGTATCACAGTTTCTCTTGGAACCTGGCTTCCCACACAGCTCTGAGCTCCCTTATATTTGAATGAGCTTGACTTAAATGTTGGTCCCATACTCCTTGTGCTATTTCTGTTCCGAATACAGCACCCCTCTGGTGCTGGCATCTGTTGTCACTATCACAGGATCCCTTATCTTGAAAGGTTTCCCTTGTTTAGATTTTCCATTTTCGACCACCAGAACAGATCTTGTCTGGCCTTGGGGGAAAAAGATCTTTTGTTTATTTGCTGGTCCTCTCTGTCCCATTGGGCAAGGAAATTTTGCTGGCATGCCCTCATATGAAGTCTCGCCCATGGTATAGCTTCTATTGATGAGAAAATACCTCCTAAGACCTTCATACATTGCCCTGCCGAGATCCATGGTTGTTGCCTGATGTTGATGACTTCCTCCTGTAAATTTTGTCTCCTTTCCTGTGACAAAAAAAAATCTTGCCTTGAGCCGTATTGAATATAATACCTAAAAATATCATGATTGGGACAGCACAAGCTGACTTTTATCCCAATTTACTAATCACCCATGGTTCTGACAGACTTGTAAAACACGATATGTATGTACCTTCGATTGTTGTACTGAGTGACTGCTTTAAGCAGGTCGTCCAGATACGGCCAAATACAGATTCAATCCTTCCTGATGCTCGCTACCAGGGTTACCAGGACTTTTGTAAATCTTTGTGGAGAAGTCTGTAAACCAAATGGAACAGCCTTTTTTTATTTTAGACACGCTAAAATTGATATCACAGATTCCATCTTGAATTTTCTGACATTTAAATACTTGTTGAATCTTCTCAAATCCAGGATCATTCTGAACCCTCCAGTGTGTTTCTTTACCATAAACACTTTGGAAAATTTTGGGGAATTTCGCAAATTACCTGCTGTTCCAGGTTGTCTATCAAGGCCAGCTTTTCCTCCTTGATTTGAGTCACTGAAGTAAGGAGAAAATATCTTGGTCTCTTTAAAAATTCTAGGGCATAACTCTGGTGTAAAGTTCGCAGAACCCACTTGACTGAGGTTGTGTCTCTCCAAATTTGATGGAAGTTCTTTAGTCTAACCACCTCCCACCAAAGTTTGTGCGGTTATATATCTGGCGTCATTGGGAAAAGCAACAAAAATGCTTGTTGTCTTTTCCCCTGAAGGCAAGAAAATTCTGCCTTGACATGCCGGTTACACACTCTGCCAGGTCTATAGGCTCTCGCTTCTTTATACTCAGCCTATTGGGTTCTGGAAAAGTCTGTTTGAAATGGTTTCTTGAAGTTCTTCTCCTGTGGTAACCACGTGGATTTACTACCTGAAATCTTTGCTATAATCTCGTTTTAGCACAAAACAAATAATCCCCTGTAAAAGGTAGCCTAATTAGTCTATTTTTGGACTAACTATCTACGGACCACAGCTTTAGCCATAAAGCACTTCTAGTAGCTGCTGAAGTTGCCATTGACCACTTTATGAAGTCCATAGATGCTTGACATAGGAATTCTATAGGAAGTTGTATAGCTTGAACTGTCTTGATCAATTCAGAACGTTTGATGCCATCTAACAGATTCCTTACTGCTGTAGCTATGGTGGGACGCATGGCTGCCCCTGCGATACAATGCCGTTTCATTAAGTTTACCTCCATCTTTCGCTTCATGGTAGCTTTAAACGCATTTGTGTCCTCAAGAGGTAAAGTTGTACATTTGGACAGTCTTGAGATTGCGGCATCAACTCTGGGACTTTCCTCCCACTTCTTAGTGTTTTCAACAGCAAAAGGCTATATCTTCACCATCTTACTCCGTGACAACAACTTCTTGTCTGGGATTTTTGACTTCTGTTATAATGTCTTTCACCACCTGGGATACAGGAAATTTTCTTCCCTTCTTGTGTTCCGTAAAGAGTAAGTCCTGCAATTTTAAATCTTCCTTAGTCTTACATTTTATCAATAAATTTAAGCAGGTTTTCCACTTAATCTGTATTAAAAGACACATCTTCTTTGGAAGCTACCGATTCAGATAATGGAACTTCTTCTGGTATACGGTATACACTCCCTCTTCAGGATCTGATTCAGCAGACTTGTCAGACATAGAAGCTCTTGTTCTTTTTAAAGACATGGGACTTAATTCAAAGATACGGTGTGAGTTAGGTGCGGACAGACCCGCACCTAACTCACCCGTCCTGCCCCCATCCCACCCCCCTTTTTAGGTACCTTATGGCACTTACAAGTGCCATAGGGCTACCTTAACTATCCGTGAAATGTCCACATGGACATTGCCGCTACCCACCTCCCCCTATCCTCCCTGGCTAATCTAAATACCTCCCACTTTTTCCCAAACCCTTCCCGAGGCGGCATTATGCCGTCTCTTTTATTTAAAATACCAAACTGGTACGTAGATTGCGTAAAGGACCTAATATGCATGCACAGTAGGTCCTTTACTACAGATACGCACCAAAGAAGAAACTGCTTCTTAGGTGTGACTATGGCCAATGCTATGTACATCCTGTTTTGTTACAAATGCATCAGTTAATGCTGATTTCATCCGCTGAATGAATTCAGTCATCTGAGGAGATGGCTGCTGCTGTTGTTTAACTTGACAATTAGCACATTTATTTTCAGACATTTCAGCGGGGATTAAAATATCACAAATGGCACGTTTGTTCAACTTTTGCTTCTTATGTTTATCCTTGGATACAGATTGAACTTTCTCCTTGCTTGTGTCAGACCTGGAAATATACACAGCCTATTCTAACTGTTGTCCAGAAAACAAACGTGCAAACATAAAAAAGCATGGCTATACTGGCTTACCCAGACCTGAGTCCTTGTGACCGTTTTACCTCCATTAGAGCTGAAGTTGTCCATAATTTCTGAGCTGCTAGGCAGTGAAACTGAATGTCCTCCACATAAACAGTACTGAAGTAATGCTCAGATGTTGTTAAATACAGCTCCAAACACACTGATTTGGCCTCCTGTTTTAGAATAGGCTAGACCACAACACAATGGCAGTGCCCAAGTGGAGCCCACAGGAACCGGAAGTAGCAATGATGTCACGTCCGGTCCATCTTTACAATGTTCTGCTTTTGTCAGCACCGCCCCCCCAGCAGGGAAGGGAGATTTCTCGTGCCTGCACAAGTCTAGTAGCATTCCTTGTTATTGAAGAGTCGCTCTCCAGCAGGAAAGGGAGATGCATTATGCCTCACATATTGGCCGTCACCCCACCTGCTCTCCGCCGCTTCCAGGGAAACGGACTGAGAGAAAGTCCCAGAGAGAAAGAGCTACGAGGAATTGGCCGCACAGGTAAGCCACAAACTGAAAAATAACAAACGCTACCCTGCTTGACTCCACTTCTACAGACAGGAAAAAAGAAGACGTGCTGATGAAGGAGGGGCTCTTATATACATCCGGTGTGTCTTCTTCTTTTCCTGACTGGCTCTAATCTCAAGGGAAACACCCATTCTGTCTATGCTGCCATGAGAGGAAGATTAAAATATCTTTTCATATATAGCTCCCAGAGGCACAGCCAGGGATAATAACAAACCAATTTTCAGCTTAAATTTCAACAGCCAACTGACAGCCACCTACTGTACCGCAGGATATCAGAAAAAATGCTCTGCGGTCAAAGCCACCAAGCAACTGATACAAAACTCTGGATTATTACCTGGTAATCTTGTTTCCTGGACTCCTCCATGGCAGCACAGTAACAATGGGTTAATTCCTTTCTCCTTGGAGTTCCACATGAAAAAAAGAAGACGTCTGACCTATATAAGACCACCTCATCTGGTACCTGGTGTCTTCTTCTCTTACAAAGCTTCTACAATTGAACTCAGATGTTAATCATATAATAACACATACAAAACACTAAATTCTGCCAAAACTACCTACAAACGGGGAGATATATGTGCTGCCATGGAGGAGTCCAGGAAATAAGATTACCAGGTAATAATCCAGATTTCCTGATCCTCCCCATGGAAGCACAGTAACAATGGGTCCTACCCAAGCAGTTAACAGCACTGTAAGGGCAAAGTCCCAACTACTATATACAATCATAGGGATAATTATACTACGGTCTTGAGAACCCTTCTCACAAACTTGGCATCTACTGATGCCTGGATATCCAACCTATAGTGTTTGGTGAAGGTATGTAAGGAAGACCAACCTGCAGCTTTACAAAGATCTTCCAGAGAGGCTGAGCCCTTCTCTGCCTGCAAAGCTGCCATTGCCCTGGTAGAATAAGCCCTAAAATCATTGGGAGGCTCTAGACCCCTGATATCATATGCTTTACAGAAGCAAGATCTGATTCACCTTTTGAAGCCGAACATCCTCTTTTTTCCTTGATTGATTCCTCGTCTTTCTGAAGGAATTAGTTCTATCTAAGTAAAATTTAAGTGCCCTCACCATGTCTAAACAATGAAGCTTCGATTCCTTCTCACTCCTAGGAGCTGGACATAAAGGACTGAAACCAGACCTACGGGTGCTTTACAGGCGCCCAAGGTCATTACAGCTGTCATCGGGCGTGCACTCCCCGCTAAAGGTAGTAAAATCTGGACACTTAAATGTCCAGATTTCTACCTTAACATTTACGACTTGGTCTGTGGCCTTACGGCCGCAGACCTTGTCATAATGGGTCTTCCCCCGCCCCGAGCCCTAATTTAATTGCCTATCTCTGCCTAAAAAGGGGGACAGCCCCTTTTACGTAACAGAAGGCGTACATAATGTACGTTACGTACACTGGCCACTAGCCCATCGTAAGAAGGTTGTGTCCACCTGCTGTTCATATCTGCCTGCTATGAACCATGGGCTGGTGATGGTTGTGATCCTCCTGTTCCTCAGTCCTTTCTGCTGTCCTTAGTAAGGATAAACTGGCCATTAAATAAGCACTCTTCATGTGCAGCACAGAAAATGCCATAACTTTTGTTAAGAGTCTAAGAAGCTGCAAATCATTCTGACCTTACTTATATCCACTGACTTGATTCAATGACCAATTGCCAGCGATTTTTGTAAAGTCTCCACTCACACCCTAGAGAATTTTCTCTGGAGATTTTAAGCCAAAACTCCAGTGATTTTAATAATCCCCCTTAGTAAATAAAGAGATTTGTATGTCCCTCATTCTAAAAATCGCCAGAGAAATTTAAACAACGGAGATTTTGTTCAACACTCATCTCCGATTTTTATGGAGATTTTGCTTTAGTAAATCCGGAGACTTGCAAATTGCCTGTAAACTACTGCAATTTCCAGCGATTTTACTCAAATCTCCCTTAGTAAATGAGGCCCCAAATTCTGATCCCACAGGGCTAAGGGGCATTTAAATCTAGGTCTTAACCTGGATATTGCCTGAATAAATCTTTTTTATATATCTGACGATAATTCCTTGTCTAATAATGCACTCAGTGCAGACACCTGAACCATTAACGAACTAAGGGCTAACCCCTTATCAAAACCTTCCTGCAGAAAATCCAAAATCTGTTTGATTGAGAAGTTCTCATAACTGACTCCCTTACTATCACACCAAGAAGGAAAAACTTTCCAGATTCTATAGTATGTACTAGAAGTGGAACTCTTCCTGGCTAACAACAATGTTTTGATTACCTGGGATGAGAAACCCTGGTCCTTTAGGTTCTTAAATTCAGTAGCCAGGCCACTAGAGTCAAGGGGGCAGATCCAGACATACGGCCGCTGCACTAGTTACGGTGGCCGTATGCGTAAAAACGGCAGAAATGCCGTTCTGCGCATGCACCGGGCATATTTTGCCCGGTGTAAATCATGGCTCTGTGAGCCATGGATCTAGCATCTGTAACTACAGCGTAGTTACGGATGAAGGGGTGGGCAGCTCCGTAACTACGCTGTAGATAATTAGGAAGGGAAGGCTGGGTTAGGGAGGATACACTCCTATGTGAGCGTAGCTACATACAGTTATGCCGGCTGAAGTTAGGGTAGCCTTCAGCCGGCGTAACTTTTTGTAACTACGTTCATACAGGGGGAGTGCACCAGAGCCGTATTTACAGCCAGCGGGCCAGCGTAGCTCTGGATCAGGCCCAAGGACTCTGGCTTTGGGTGTACCAACTGACCTTGGAAGAGCAAATCTGGAAGAACCGGTATCTTCCAAGGTTCCTTCACTGCCAGCTGTAGGACTAGAGGGAACCAAGCCCTTCTGGGCCAGAAACAACTGCGATAACTGTCCCTCAAGATCATCCTGAGCACATACGGGATCATTGGAATGGGAGGAAATATGTAAACTAGTTTATAATCCCACCTTAATGTACGGGCATTTATGGCTAGTGCTGGAGGATCTCGAAATCTTGACATGAACAGTGGTAGCTTGGCCTTTTACCTCGTTGCCATAAGATCTGCCTTAGAAAGTCCCCAATGTCTGACCAGTTGTGTATATATGTCTGGATTTAGCTCCCATTCTCCCGAATGAACTTTCTGACGGCTCAATAGATCTGGCACAGTGTTGTCTTGCCTCACTATGTGAGAGGCTATAATACCTTTTAAATGTCTTTCTGCCCAATGTAGGAAATATTGAACTTCTCTTAACAGAGGACCACTTTATGTTCCACCCTGCCTGTTTATATAGGCCACTGATGCGCTGTTGTCTGTCAATCAACTGATGCGCTGTTGTTTGTCAATCAACAACGCTGTTTCACTGATCTTTGCATCAAAGTGCAAGTATGCTCCTTTTTTATAGTAATTAGTTCTCTTAAATTCAAATGCGCATTTCTTATGTGACTTGACCGTTCTCCCTGCACATACTCTCTGTTGCATGTTGCTCCCCATCCTGTCATGCTGGCGTCCATAGTAATACATTTTCCTAGCTTTAACCTTTCCAGGTTTAGCCACCACCTTTAGGCTCCTTTTTATTTTTGCAGCTATGGGTTGTTTTAGACAATCAGAAAGACTTTGTTTCACTTATGTAGGAAACAAGATTGTAGAGGTCTCATTTGGAGACGTGCCCATGGAATTACCTCCAAAGCTGCTGCCATAAGGCCTATAATCCTCATGCAGGGCCGTATTCAGTGGTCCGTTTGGCGATTGGACCGCAAATATACGATGGAGCAAGTAACACCCACCAAAACCCCAGTCACTCTCCTTGCTAATCCGTGTCCATGGAGCTTTTGCCTGCTTTCCATGGCCATTTCCGAGCGTATGTGTCCTCCGTCCGAGCATATCTTTATAATTGCACCCACTTCCCTTCATTTAAATGCCCCCCCTGCCCATTTCTATGTAAATTCGTCCGTATTTACCCACGTGTGATTCACAAGTCCGACCGGGAGACACTTCCACGCGTATAGTCTACGTGAACTGCATATATAAAGTTACTACGCATGCGCAGTTGAAATGTACCTAAAAATATGCACGGAAATCTGCAAAAAAACAGATTTTTTAATACGACACGCAGTCCCCGAATTTACTACATTTTTGTCTCATGGACTGTCTGATCTGAGACATCAGATTGTTCCTTCTCTCTAAATAGAGGGTGACTGACTGCTTTACAGTGTCTATATTTACTCCTAGGTATTTTATTACCTGTGTTGGGACAAGATGGCTTTTTAAATAATTTATGATCCAACCGTGACTTTCCAGTAACCAAACTACCAAACTACCATTGCCGTATGATTTTCTGCCTCTGCTCTTGACCTTACTGCTATCAAAATGTCATCCAAGTAATTCCATATTAAAATGCCTTCTTGTCTTATAGATGCTACTAAGGTGACCAACCCTTTAGTAAACGTCCTCCATTAGAATTGTCTTATCTTCAGAAGTTTGTTGAGGTCTCTTAGAGCTCAAATAGTTCGGAAGCCTCCTGAAATCTTTTTGACAATGAAGATCCAAGAATTGAACCCCCAGGAACCTCTGGGCCCTGGGTACTTATGTCTGAAGGAGTAAATATTCTATGCTTTCCTTGAGAGCTAAAGAAAGAGACCTCACTCTGGGAATTCTTGAAATTCTGAACCTTTGAGCTGGAACATGTGACCCAAACTCCTTGTTTTTCTGGCCCCTAAAAAACTGTCTGGATGTACATTGGGCCCCTCTGAGATAACTTTTTCCAGGTCTGTATAACTTAGCCTATCTATATCCTGAAGAATCTGATCTAGGATGTCTAGTTGGAAACTGTCTTTTAGCAGGTTTCTCTTGTGGAAGCCAGTTGGATCTCATCCAATTTGCTTCCGAAAAGGAATTCGCCTGAATAGGGCAGAGATAACAGCCTATTCTTAGATTGTATATCGGCCAGCCACAGTTTCAACCGTAAGGCCCTTCTAGAAACAACTACATTGGCTCTGGCCCTAGCCACAAGTTTTACTGACCGGACAGGAGACCACTGCAGCAAAGTACACTCATCCCCCCCAAACCTCCGTTATACTTACCTGGGAAACAAGTATATTTGGCTGACTGAACATCGTTGTGGTAATAGTGCTGCTCTCTGCAAAAGTGGTTTCTTGCATACCTCAATAAGAGACTTGATTTTAGTACTTTGTTATAAACCAGCAACATTTTTCTGCATTATTGTCTATCCTTATCACTGCTCACCATAAGGACATTCTAAACAGACTAATTACATCTGTTTATACATGGTGCTAAGAACGCTGCACACATTATGAAGAGACTGTTACCTAACAAACCAAAACACTGTTCTGCATAAATGCTTTTATTTAAATTATTGCCCACAGCAAAAAGATTTTAAACAGATCAATACATTTTTTGTTTTATATTATCAACCGTTTGCATTTATTTCAAGCACTGTTGGGATTACAAATACATTTGTTTTTTAATCTTTCCAAGCTTTAGAGGAGCTAGTCTTTTGTGTTTCCATACAGCTGCTTTCTAGTGCTGAGTGCAAAAGGAACCTTTGTCCATCGTAACAAGTTTTACAGAATCTAGGGAAGCCTCACAAAGAAATTCTACCAAAAATAAAATATTTTGAACTGATTTCAGAAGATCACCTCTTTTAATACCCTCCAAAATATTGGTATCTAGGTTGCCACATCAGACCCTCAAAACTCTAAACATAATGGCTGATGCCATAGCAGGTATAAAAGATGTCCCTATCAGAGCCTGTTTCCTGAGGCCACTCTCAACCTGCCTATCCTATTTGTGAAACTGGGAACAATCTGTTCTTTTTCCTAGATTCAGAGAATAACAAATCTTGAAGCTGCAAATGCTGTTTAGCATCTTGTATATTTAATGATTTATGAATTAATTTTAACAAACTGTCCACTAAATCCAGACTAAAAGCAGCAATACCTTCAGACTTAATGGAACCTTCATCTGACGACAAAGATTTCTCCGAAATATCTTTAAGTCCCGTATCAGACTCATCTGATTCATCACTCACTAATGCCCTGCTCCTTTTAAGAAAGAATTTCTTAAGGCCATCCTTAGTCACAAAAGTCTCGAATAAAGCTGCTTTTAATTGAGACACAAGATCCGACATCTGTGAAGTTTGAGGTTGTTGTTCCTTAGATACGAAAACGGAGCATGCTGTACACTGCATTCCTTCTGGCAATATATCACAAAATACACATCTATACCGCAACCTTTTTAAACTTAGGTTGTTTTACTGGATTTAGATCTAAGAAAATTAATAAAAGAAGGACAACTAACTAAGCTGTAAAACAAAAATACAACTATAAAAAATAAGGAAAAAACCCCTCAGAGATTACCCCGACCTTTTATTCTCCACATTCATGTTGGGGACCACTTCTCACCACCGGACTTCTGCTGCTTGCTGCCAGTAAAACAGCCCAGATGGAAAGTGCATGGAGCTTTAAATGCGCATTCCGAAGCTTCCTACTTCCATCGCCAATGCGCCACGTCACTGTAGCCCAGTTTTCCTAGGATTAACCTGTGCTACACCAAAATGGTGGTGGGCACTTCCTCTAGTGTCCCACTACCTGTGACATCTGTTCCACACAACCTCGAACACGGGGCGGGCATAGTAACAGCGGTCCTCAAGGGAGAGGAGCACGCCAAGAGGCAGGTCCACACCTCCTTCCCCCAACCTGGATAGCAAGGCACTGGCAGAGGAAGCTTCCGATGAGTGGGAAAAGAGACTCAGCAAACCTCAGGTAAGCCCTGTACTCCCTAAAGCTTCAAGCAGGAAAAAAGAAGACGCCAGGTACCTGAGGTGGTGGTGTGATATAGGTCAGGTCTCCTTTTTTTTCCTGTGGAGGAGCCCCAAGTAGGAGTGAATTAACCCATTGTTACTGTGCTGCGATGGGGAGGATCAGGAAACATACTAATATCTCTCAATCTGAAATGTAGATTGCGTCAGAAAATTACTGCGCATGCGCAGTATCTCAAGACGGAAAACACTGAGCGCATATGCAATGTGCTCGGTGCTCTGAATCCAGCCCTATATATCTCTATCTATCTCTCGAGATAGAGATATATCTCTATCTATACACACACACACACATAGGACCGTATGCAGAATTCTTATTGCATTTGCGGGCGGACTTTTCAGCAATGTGTTACTGCGCATGAGCAGTAATTTTGTTACGTAATCTACGTTACTTTTGCAATGTAGATTGCGTATACGCAGGGGCGTAGGGAGGGCGGAGCAACTGGAGCTCGAGCTCCAGGCGCCAAACGTACCAAGTGGCGCAGCAGGAGTCCGGTAGCTGTCAGATCTCTGACAGTCTGCGGCTCCAGGCGCACTGAATAAGAATCAGTGTGTCTGGAGACGGCAGACTGTCAGAGATCTAACAGCTGCCGGACTCCTGCGGCCAGATTACCCAGCTCCATGCGTGTGACGTCATGACGTCACACGCATGG
>WWET01000034.1:611115-624594 GCA_011038615.1 Limnodynastes dumerilii
GCCTTGCGTGAAAGAATATACGCCTGGGAAAAGTAAAGGTAGCCCTCGACCACTCATAAGTTGCTGAAGCCTGTCGTACTATATAAAAGTCCATGCGTCTAGACACTCACTGTACACAGCCATCAGCTGCTGTGTAATTGTAATCAATGCATTTGTGTGTTTAATTAACACACATAAGGCTCGCCTACTTAAAGCTATGGCTTATTGCTATTTTATAAAATACTTTCAGCACTGTCAAGGTAACCTTTTATTTCACTTATTTGTGTTTATTTTCAATATAGGAATAATCTAACATTTAATAATTTATTTTATTAATTTGTTTGTTTCGTTTTTTTATTTAATCAAGACGCTTAAAACAATCTTTTATTAATATTTTGTGTGTTTGCCTTATTTAAACCAGTATGCGTAATTTCTGTTTGGTAATGTTCTTTAATGTTTTATTTTTAAATACATTTACAGGAAAATTTAACAAATAGTTGTGTCAAAGTTTTTAGTAATCTTTTTGCAGGATTATATATTTTGCATGTATCTCTTTTTAAAAATTTTATTTTAACTTTATTTTGGGTTGCTGGTGGCACAGTTACAGTTGTGTTCTATTGTCACATCCTCAAATAATTCATTGATAATTAAAAAATAAAAAGGCTCTCTATTCTCCTTGGCCCAAGTAATTATCTCCAGGAAATGGATGGCTCAGTCCCCCCCTAGTTTGAGGGATTGGATATCCCTGGTGAACGACACAGTTGCCCATGAAAAGTACGTTTTTACCTCCAGAAAAATCCCCCATAAATTCTGGAAAATCTGGGACCCGACCCTTGGTTCAATATACTACGCAGGGGTGACCCCGTTCCTATAGTGGCTCGGTGTGGCACGCAGCTATACAGTTTCCTCCTGTATTGTATTGTCTTATCCCTATCTCATGATCAAAGACAATTACAGTGTAAGCACCTAAAACCCGCCTTAATGTACTGTACCGTGTTGTGTTTTTTTTTTTTTGTTCTGTTTTTTGTTGTTTGCGTTGCTTTTTCAATGTTTATTCAGAAATGGACTATACTGGTTGTATACCCTGATGTTACTGTTTTTTTTTGTCTGTCCATTGAACAAAAATTTAATAAAAACTATGTGATTTAAAATCTAACATCCTCCTCTTTGGTTCAATATTCTAGGCCACCAGGATGTTTCCGGTGCTTACAATGCATCACATGCCGCTATTTGATTGTGGGGGATACGTTTCATCATCCTAGGTCTGACAAGTGTTTTAAAATCAGATATGCACTGACTTGTTCAACTCCTTAAGTAGTCTACATGCTAACTTGTCCTTGTAGTAAAATCTATGTGGGTAAGACCACACGCCCATTTAAAGAACAGATAAATGTGCATCGTTCCACCATTCGATTAGCGCTCTAGAAGGGATATGCAGAACAACCAGTTGCCAAGCTCTTTTTGGAATTTAAACTCGCTGGCAAGCTTAAAGTATCAGATTATTGATTACGTCCCTGAATGAAAAAGGGGAGATCCTTTGGAACTGAACAAATAGTTACCTTTGAATTGCTTTTTGTAATTTTATAATCTAGTTATTTGAGGTTCTATATATACCTCTTACATTGTGGGGCCTGATTCCTGGTTTTTGGGATCATTCGTCTAGTAGGGGGGGCATATAGTGTTCTCTCTTTTTGTTTTGTTTTTTTAACAAATATAGTTGACAATAAGATTTAACATTTAAATGCATTTATGTTTTGACTTGCTCCTAGCATTGGACCAACCGGACAGTCATGCTATATGGAGGTATAATGCATGCTGGTGTCCTAGCAACCGGACATGCTCTGTCGCTCCTGGGGAGATTCAGTGGTGTAGTGAGGCTTGCGTCCCAATGGCAATGCTGCGTCATCACAGGTGGACGGCGCGCTTATCCGGAAGCAGGCAGGGCCTTCACGTGTGATCAGCTGGGTGAGTTTGGCGCAGGTAAGTTGCTAATCCTGTCATCTATTTATTCTGCATATTTGTTTGAGCAAATTGTGTACAAGACAGTGCCCTGACGAAAGTTACAGAGCTAACAGAAACGTTGGTACGTCTAGCTGCTTCTTGGAATAAAATTTTAAATGTATTACAAGCCTGTAAGAGCCTTCCCCCGTGGATGTCTATTTGATTGTTTGAAAGAGCACCACAGCACCTATCTTTTTATTAATTGGAGTGCCGCTACCGGACAGTAAGTAATTCAAAGATATATCCCTGCATGCAAAGAATACAATTAACTTGACTTCCCCTGAAATCAACATGGTTTTGCCCAGGTGTAACTTTCCTCTCTTATTTTCAATCTCTGAATCAGGTCCAATATGCCTCAATATTGGACCTGTCCTGTACTAGACTATTATGAAGGATACTGAGGAGTATTAAGCTCTACTATAGGCATATATGAAGCTCTATTATTTACTGTGCTCAATTGGACCCTAAAGGAAGGACGTCTTCTGACTTCCTCATCTTCAGCACACTGACTTTTGAACAGTATTGGCGCGAGTATGATTAAGCTCCCTGTGTGGGGGTGGGACCTAGACCATGCCACTCACCTGATGTCTTCTGTTTCCTGACAGGTCGGTATCAAATGTAAGGTAGGTCTTGATACTGCCTTTATAACTCCCCCCTGATGACATGCAGCCTTCTGTGGAATTTACTGATGACTCCTGCAAGATAAGTGGATACTGATTAACTTCTTTTATCTCTATGTTGCTAGCATTCATTCCTTATCCTTCTCTTTCCTCTAATTTTACTCCTTTCTCTAACTTAGTCTGCATTCTACTCTTTCTTACTATCTATCTATTCTCTCTCTGCCCACCCCTGATGGCTGCCTCCCCCCCAAATGCTCAGACTGTGTACCTGTCCGGCTGAGAGATCTGTCCTTAGACTTTGTCCCTGACACCCCTAAGCAGCGGGGTGTTAAAATCCCCGGACTAAACCAGAGTTCCAGCGGGGTCCCAGGGACCATCCTTCCCACTTACCGGCTCCTCTGCAGTGTCCGGAGGGTCTGTGGGGTGGCGGTCCCAGCAGGCGGCCATCTTCAGAGTCCCCCAAGAGACTGGAGAGCTACCTGAGTGAGAAGGGCAGCGCTTCTTCCTCATCTTCCTTGAGCCCCAGTATGCACACTCACACGCTGCATGCAGCGGCATCAGGGCCAGTGACTCACCACCCCTCCCTCCAGGAGCTCTCACAGAAGTGTGACAGGGACCCGAGGGAGGGCACTAGCCACAGCAGGGGCAAGCGCCATGGTCCAGCCCACCCCACATGCCATGCTATGCATGCTCATGGTCACACCACCACCATCATGGGCACAAGAGACGCTGGTCGTGGTCTAGCTTGTGCTCCGCCTTGTCACACTACCACAGATCAGTGTTATATTACTCAAGTACCTCTGTCTCCTGCTGCTCCACACGGCTTCTACTCTCTGCCACCAGGTCTGGTGCTGATGCTATTTTTCCTCCAGTTCCGCAGATCACTCACAGACAGAGAGCTGAGCCACGCCAACATCAGCGCGAGGAGAAGACCCAAACAGCGGTCGTTGAGGACAGTGCTGTTGGAGCAGACACCACCATACCAGGACACGGCGAGGCAGACCAGACACATCTACACGGCACCCAAAACACCTGGGCAGGGCTATATCTAGGCATCTGAAAAATGTTGCTTCCCTTGCCCCTTCCCCCTAGGTACGGTTCGAGGCAACTACATTGCTGTCACTCGCGGTTTGCTACTTTGAATGAAAGGAAAAATTTGCAAAGACATACACGTAAATATTTTTGCGCTCACAAAAATTAGCAAGAACGCCCTCAAGGCAGCGAGAAAAAAGGCAGTCAAAGTGAGGACCTCTACCGTAATTATTGCAGTTGGATTTAAGTAGCGAAAGTAGTGAAATGCTGAAGCATTAGCACCTGGTCCATTACATCCCAGTCCCACCTCACGGACATATGATGGGGGGTTCTTTGTTAAAGTAGATGGCCAGCGCAGCGTGGGGTTTGAAGTTAAGGACGTTGAACTTTGGCCTGAAGTGACGCAAGGGTCCACAAACCAGACCAATGAAACCCATACTGCTAAGCAGTTTCAGAACAGGGGATGCAGAAGCGCCCCATCAACCACTAAAGCAAATGTTACGGCTTCAACAATTCCATCTGTAACAAAGGTAACAGGTGTAATTACGGTCACACCTGTTTGTGGTGCAATGGGTATCACCAAGCCAAATCATGCACTTATCCCCGTGTCCTCAAACACATCTCACCAGCCCAACACCTCCAGCCATAGGGCAACCACAGTCCCCAATTAATATAAAGAATCTAGCTACCCCCCGCAGGGATCGAGCAGAGTTTCTCTTGCAAGGCTTTACCAAAGGTTTCAGGCTTCCCATTGCTGGCATTATATCTATTAAGTACCCCCACACTTCTGTGGGGAATTTCCTTACATCTTGCACAATAAAATAGGAAAAGAATTGCAGCTAGCACGCATGTGGGGGCCATTCCTGTCACCCCCAATCCCTAATCTGGTGCCATAACCCAGGGAAGTTCCACCTCATTCAGCATGTCATTCCCTCCAGGAGCATCGGTAAACGATGCCATCCCAGAGTCATGTTCACATGTAGTGCACTAGTTGTTTTGGATCGGGTTTGGTGAGCAGTTTTGGACCTGGGGCCCTATTATCCCGCCTTTCGGCTCCTGCCTTTACACCTGTCATCCTTTGTACATATGGGTTTCATGATAGGCGGAGAGTTTGAAGCCTTTTTGTGGGTTTTTGCACTGGTACATTAAGGCAGGAATGGGCCATAGGGGCGTAGCTTATTACCTAGACGACTTCTTAGTCATGAGCTCGCCAGCTTCAGAGTGGCTACCTTGAAAAAAACTCAGGTTGAAACGTGTTGGTGTTGTCAGAATCAGGAGGGTGAGTTAGATACAAAGTTGTCTACTTCTCACTTGCATGTTCCAGGACTCCATCTTTCAGCAGTAGGAGTGAATCTGGTACGGAGCTCCCCCGTGGAGGTGATTATTTCTCCAGTTTTGTATTTGTATGTCGTGTCAGTCTTTTAATTATGTATAAATAATACATTTCTTGGTTTTAAGATTTTACATATTGGGTTGTCTTTCTGTTTCATTTGCATATACTTATTTAAATGAAAAACGAACCTTTGGAAGAAATATTGTTGTGAGATTATTGAATCAGTTGGATATTTGATGCAATTTAAGAGATCCACTGCATGATCGCTCACACCAGCAGTCAACTTCTTTGCCCCTCCTTATGTCTTCTGTAAGATCATCCCTCCCACGTAGTGTGTTAGCTCATGTGAGCAGGGCCCTCTATCCTAGTGTTGTTCCCTCTTCCACCACTCCCCCTTCACTTTGTACCCTCTTGTCCCCCTCCGCTACCCTTTTATCCCCACCTAGTGGCTCCCTCTCAAACTATAACTGCGCTCTATTCCCTCCTACCTGATCTGTCAAGCTTGACACCTCGTATTTTGCGTTGCTGTCTGTGCTTGCTTCACTGTATTGTATTTTTGTAATATATTTATATTGTATTTTATTATGTACTATGATGTCCATCCCTACCCTGTATGTTTGTACTGTATTTTGTTGAATTTTGTACGATGCTGCGGACACCTTGTGGTGCCTTATAAATAAATAATAATAATAATAAAATTGATGGAATAAGAAAATCTGAGGATCATTTATGGATAAAGATCATTTGAACCGTATTTATTAAGAACTATTTACCTTTTTTCTGGGTTCTCCCCTGACATATTCTATTTATATAAGAGAACACTACACTTTAATTTATTAGTGGACTTTTTTGACAATATTTACTTTCATTTTTGCACATTTGGATTTGTATTTTTGTATTTTTCACTTTGAAGTATTCTAATATGGTTATATTGTGTATTTTTTATATATATGTTTTCACTTATCTTTACCGTCTACCATTTACTATTATTACGTAGCTGAACATATTTTGATATATTTTTTGAAGCTGCTTTTTGGTGTGTTTGTGCCCTATTCTGGCGTGCTTTATTATTTAGCAGGTGGTGGTTGGCACATTTTATCTTGCATTTTATCTTGCAATCTTGAGATCACCCGGCCTGATTTCAGGCTTGTCTGGGAGGGCGGTATGATTAGGCACTTAAATGAGGTGCAGTGCCAAGGGGGAAGGTGAGCACCTGGTTTGGTTGTTGTTGATTGTTTGATTAAACTATATTACAATTGTTTGTTCAATATGCAAACTGTATATTATTCATTTGCTTTCTTGGCCCCCATCAATTTAGCGTTATGATTTGATCCAGATTGGATCCCAAATTTCTAATAAAGAGCTTGATTATGAATTTAATTCAATTAATTAGTTAATTTAAATTGCCCACTAAGAAGTGTCTGTTGTTTGTGCTGACTCTTTATTGGGTGGAGTGGCATGGTCGGGGGGACACACATCACGCATGAGACGTTTAGTAACAATTTTAAGCCCTGACCTATTTAATGATGCCCTGAACACACTGCTCTCTATTCTACTGTGAATCGTTTACCAACGACGGGCGCATGAAGGGCCCACTGCATAGTCAAATGATGTGACCAAGGGGTCATGGCTGGAGGATTATTATTATTATTATTATTAATAATGTTTATTTATAAGGTGCCACACGGTATCCGCACCGCCGTACAGAGGCAATAGCAAAGGCAATAGTTACATATACAATACAATACATCCCAGGGATGATGTAAGCGTACAGCTTGTTAAGCAGCCACCAGGCAGCCCTGCACGCAATATTTAAAAGAGAAAAACGCCCCTTTTCTCATTTAAATATCATGAAACTCCCAGCAGTGCAGTCGGATGCGATCACAGGCGGATGGGAATACTTGTGGCCATCTTTCTGAGCGTGCTCCCGATATGAGCATGCGTAGTGCTCATTTTTGCTGCGCTTCCGTGAAAAAAGATGGAACCGCAGCTCTGAATCAGGGCCAGCGTCCTAGTAAGTGTCACACCAGGATAGCTTTATTTTGTCTTTGACCGTGTGGTCTACAGAAATTTCAATTTGGTTTGAGAAATAAAGGGGTATTGGACTGTTTCTATCCCAAAATGTCAATATTTAAATTTACTTTGCTGGGATAGCTATGTACCTGGAAAATAGCAATTTAATTTATACTGTAACAAGAAGAACATAAGAATATTGAAAAATAGTCCTCCACGGCACTTTGATGTCCATGATGCTGACGTGTTACATCCTTGAGGAGCATGATGCAGCTGTGCACAATGACACATGGCTGGATCAATTCCATCATCACATTCACAAAGGTGGTTCTATGATGCAAGAATGATTCAAAGGCATCTTCGCTTACCTTGCTGTGGAGATCAACCAGTTCTAAATCATCTTAAATCTGTTAGTGCCGTCACTCTGCATAATACATGAAGCCTGCAGCATCCCCAATCTATAGTTACAGCTAAATGCTTGTTACGTTTCATCGCGTAGCGTATTTACGGTAGCGTAATTTCTATGCACTCCTCTAGGCACTCTCCTATCGCTCGTACGTGCTTTGGTCGTTTTACGCGTCCCAAACCCTACCTTACCTTTTCAAAGCGTAAGTACTGTTAAATTCTCCACTTAGAGGGTTTACAGAACTGCACTGAGAAAGTATCACCTAGATGTCTAATGAAAGAAGAACCAGTCTGTCAGGTGTAGCAGCCACATTTAATACTTGTCAGATCCCTTCCTCACCTCTGAAATGTTATTACAACAGAGCAAACATGAAAGATATTCTGCACTGAATGGTCTGTGTGTCTGTTTTAATACCAGAAGTTGCTCAAGTGCCTTCATTCCAGTAAGTAAGGTGGATTGTATGGGATGGTGGGAGGGTGTGCTCGTGTGTGTGATCCTAACTCCAACATATATCATGTGTTTTTAAAGTAAGGGCTAACTTACCATAGGAAGGGATGTAGGTCCCCGCTAACCCAGCCAGTTTCAAACTGGCTGGGATATTGATTGCTTATGCCTCAATGAGGTATAGCAATTGATCCCCGGAGCACCGAATAAGGTGCTCCGAAAGGTAAGGCTAAAAACTACCCCAACCCCTCCCCTAATTCTAACCCTAATCCTCCCATTCTATTACTCTAACCAAATGTAGAACAGATATCGCCCCTTTAGGTGATAAGTCATTCATCAGAGTCTTAACCAGTAAGAAGGTAAGTGAAGGTAGGCCAGAATGAAACTGGGAATTCAGAGCATGATGGAGTTGTAAATATCTATAAAAGTGGGTACGAGGTATATGATACTCTTCTTGCAGTTGACCTCCCCCATATATATGTCACCCAATGTCATGATTCCATGATCCCTCCACACGCTTCCAGGGAGAGTAACTGAGCAAGATGTTGATTATCCCACAATGGTGTATTCGGGTCTAAACCCACCCCTCCCAAATGTTTATGGGCCACATTCCAGACCCATCTAGCCTGCCTTAGAAGTGGCGCACAATTCCCCATCCTATTGCTTGCAAGCAGATTTTGTAATGGGGACCAGTTCGTGCCACCCCACCTCTTGTGAAAGTAAGTTGTAGTAGGGTCTACGTCCTTCACCATCCACCCAAATTTACTCTGCCTGTCATAGTTAGTGGTAATTTTTGCCATATTTTAGTTTTACTTCTGACGTCTGTAGTAATGGGATCGATATTGAGACTCACGTACTGCGAAACATCCGCAGTAATCCAAATGCCAAGGTATTTGATTTTTGTAGCCCAAATCAGCAAGTGGGAACCTTGTGGAGCAGCTGGAATCACCCCATTTAGTGGAAATAGATTTGACTTGTTCCAATTAATTTTTAACCCTGCAAATCGTCCAAACTCCTCCACTATCAGGAGAAGTCTGGATAAGGAACCGTTCGCGTCAGCCAGTAAAAGGAGCATGTCATCGTCATAAAGGGCGATTTTGTCCGGCGTGCCCCCCATGGAAAGACCCCGGATGTCCCCCGAATCCCGAACTAGGCATGCCAGAGGCTCAACCACCAAAGTGAATAGTGTTGGCGAGAGAGGGCATCCCTGCCGTGTTCCCCGCCCCAACGCAAAAGAAGCGCTGGTGTGACCATTAACACATATACACGCACTAGGGTGGGAGTACAGGATTTTAATCCAATTAATCAAATTAACCCCCAGACGGAAGCGACGAAGAACCTCCCAAAGGTAGGGCCACTCCGTGGAATCAAAAGCCTTGACCGCATCCAAGGATTTATTTATGTACAATGTTTTTTTGTTTGTTTTTTTGACACTGTTTAATGTTTTATTTTAAACGAATTAACTTTTTTTTCCTACAACTTCGGTACTCAACCTATATATATAGTTTTTTTTTATTTTTTTATTTTTTTTACATATTTTTGCAATGATATTGATGTGCATTTTCTACCAACATTATTCAGATGTTTTATTAAATATGCCCTCTGCCATCTAGTTATAGTACAAGTGCAGCTTCTTCCTCATTACACTTTCACCCTGAGTACCACCAGATAGGGTTTCAAGTACCACTGGTTAAGAACCGCTGCTGTAGAGCATTAATGAGGTCAGGCACTGAAGTTGGCTGAGAAGACCTGGCTCGCAATCTACGTTCCAGTTCATCCCAAAGGTGCTCGATGGGGTTCAGGTCAGGGCTCTGTGCGGGTCAGTCAAAGTTGGAAGCATAGCATTGTCCAAAATTTCATGATATGCTGAAGCATTAAGCTTGCCCTTCACAGGAGATAAGGGGCCTATCCCAAACCCTTAAAACAGCCCCATAACATTATCCCTCCTCCACCCAAACTTCACAGTTGGCATAATGAAGTCAGGCGGTTAATTTCCCAAATATTGGGAGTTTCACGGATATTCCGACAGAGTCGGCAACCCTGATAATACTGTTACCCTACATATACTATATACTGTATATATTGTGCCATTCCAAAACCTAATATAAACCACATGTATTATAGTATTGTGCAATAACTAGACCCCTAATATATCACTACATGTACTTTATGTAGTGTGCCATGTCCAGGCCCTTAATATACCCTGGTATGTGGTTGCTGGTCCAAGCGATGAACATGACAGCTGCTTGGTGTCTGTATCATTGTTCAAAATAGACTGAAAATAGAAATTTGCTATTGGGAACCTAATCAGAAATAAAAGGAGTGTCTGGGTGCACGAGCTGATTGGAGGTGGGTGTGTGGATCCTCCTTGCTGGTTATAGAGTTTGGTCTGTGTTCAGCTCCTGCCTTGTGCTTTACCCTTGCCTCTTTCCTAATGTCTTATAGCCTTATTATGCTAGTGTCTCCTCTTGCCTCTGCCTAGCCTCTCCTCCCTTGCTGTGATTGTGGAGGGCCCCTGTGGTGCTCCCTCTGTTAGTGCGAGTGTGTGCAAGCTCCAGTGCGTTTCGTTTGAGCGTTTATGTAGTTTGTCAGAGCTAGCCCCTGCTAGCTGTCTTGCTCCTGCTCTCTGTTTCTTCCATTCTGCTTTCTCTCTCTCTCTTGATTCTTCTCCAGGTGTCGCCTCCAGGGGCCGCGACCTGCTAGGTGTCCAGCAGCACAGACTATCCCCACCAACAGAGGCTCTAGTGAAAACCATGTTCTAGTTAGACTCCGTGCCCTGGTCAAGGCACCCATCCTTGACACAGTTAGACTGCAGGACATGGAGTGTTAGGGCTACAGCTGAACAAGGAGAAGGTTAGGGTTAGGCTGCAAGAAAGGGAGGGTTAGGGTTAGGAAAGGGTTAAGGGTAGGGTTAGGTAAGATCACTTATCTGTCGACAGAGGAGTCTTCATGATTCCAGCAGTCGCATCTCAACTGCTTTCTAAAATGCATTCAGCTGTAGTACAATGGGCTTTCAAAATAAAAACCATCCTACTGACAAACCACACTCATATACCCGACATGTGTTACAAGCATTGGAAACCCCCTTTCAATGCTGTTTCTAGCTATTTTGGAGCCCCATAACATAACATATTACACCCCAGTCACACCACTTTCCCCACATTATATATTACACCTCACAGTCACACAGCTCACACCACATAACATATTACACCCCACAGTCACACAGCTCACACCACATAACATATTACACCCCAGTCACACAGCTCACACCACATATTACACCCCAGTCACACCACTTTCCTCACATTATATATTACACCCCACAGTCACACAGCTCACACCACATATTACACCCCAGTCACACCACTTTCCCCACATAATATATTACACCCTACAGTCACACAGCTCACACCACACATTACACCCCAGTCACACCACTTTCCCCACATTATATATTACACCTCACAGTCACACAGCTCACACCACATCACATATTACACCCCACAGTCACACAGCTCACACCACATATTACACCCCAGTCACACCACTTTCCTCACATTATATATTACACCCCACAGTCACACAGCTCATACAACATAACATATTACACCCCAGTCACACCACTTTCCCTGCATTATATATTACATCCCACAATCACACAGTTCACACCACATAATATATTACACCCAGTCACACCACTTTCCCCACATTATATATTACACCCCATAGTCATACAGCTCACACCACATTACATATTACACCCAGTCACACCACTTCCCACACATTAGATATTATACCCCACAGTCACACAGCTCATATCACATAACATATTACACCCCAGTCACACCACTATCCCTACATTACATATTACGCCCCACAGTCCCACCACATATTACACCCAGTCACACTATTTTCCCCCCATTACATATTATACCCCACAGTCACACAGCTCACACCATATATTACACCCCAGTCACATTACTTTCCCCACATTACACCCCACAGTCACACAGCTCAAACCACATATTACACCCCAGTCACACCATTTTCCCCACAGTATATATTACACCACACAGTCACACAGCTCACACCACATATTACACCCCAGTCACACAATTTTCCCCACATTATATATTACAACCTCACAGTCACACAGCTCACACCACAAATTACACCCCAGTCACACCAGATTCCCCACATTACATATTACATCCCACAGTCACACAGCTAACACCATATAACATATTACACCCCAGTCACACCACTTTCCCCACATTATATATTACACCTCACAGTCACACAGCTCACACCACAGAACATATTACACCCCACAGTCACACAGCTCACACCACATATTACACCCAGTCACACCACTTCCCCCACATTATATATTAGATCCTACAATCACACAGTTCACACCACATAATATATTACACCCAGTCACACCACTTTCCCCACATTATATATTACACCCCATAGTCATACAGCTCACACCACATTACATATTACACATAATCACACCACTTCCCCCACATTATATATTACACCCCACAGTCACACAGCTCATATCACATAACATATTACACCCCAGTCACACCACTATCCCTACATTACATATTACGCCCCACAGTGACACCACATATTACACCCAGTCACACTAATTTCCCCACATTACATATTATACCCCACAGTCACACAGCTCACACCATATATTACACCCCAGTCACACCACTTTCCCCACATTACATATTACACCCCACAGTCACACAGCTCACACCACATATTACACCCCAGTCACACCACTTTCCCCACATTACATATTTCGCCCCACAGTCACACAGCTCACACCATATGACATACAGTATTACACCCCAGTCATACCACTTTCCAACATTGCATTTTACACCCCACAGTCACACAGCTCATACCACATTCCCCACATTACATATTACACCCCACAGTCACACAGCTCACACCACATATTACACCCCAGTCACACTATTTTCCCCACATTATATATTATACCCCACAGTCACACAGCTCACACCATATAACATATTACATCCCAGTCACACCAGTTTTCCCACATTATATATTACAACCTACAGTCACGTAGTTTACACCACATAACATATCACACCAGGGGCGTTTTAAGAAGTGAGGGGGGCCTTGTGCAGGATTTGCCCTTTCCTTACCTGATACAAGACTATCCCGATTTGTGGACCGAAAAGCCCCGCCCCTTTTTTGGCCCACGAATCGGGACAGTCACATCGCAGGGGAAGGGGGACTAATTTGTCATCTATTTCTTCCTTCCGGAAGATCTTGGAGATCAGAAATAGATGCTTAATGGCCCCACTTCCTCTGCCAACCCAGGGTGCAGGATGCATGCCACAGGGCCCCCGGTTCTGAGGGGCCCGTGTGCACTGCACACATTATAAATACAGACAGTCCCAAAACTCACCCCACATATTACACCCCAGTCACACCACTTTCCCCTGATTACATATTTTACCCCCAGGTCACACAGCTCATACCACATAACATATTACGCCCCAGTCACACCAACTTTCCCTATATTACATATTACATCCCACAGTCACACAGCTCACACCACATAACATATTTAACCCCATTCACACTACTTTCCC
>WWET01000034.1:634587-650943 GCA_011038615.1 Limnodynastes dumerilii
ACACATAGTGTTATTTAATGTATGTTTGGAGCGCCGGACCTCTTTTGTTCCTTGTATTTACAGTCTGAACAAGAGGCCATAGTGATCGCACAGCAGTAATAATAATAGGGCTAGCCCTAGAAAAGTGGTTGACCCACGGAATAGTCTGAGGCTTGGTTTTCTGAGATTTAGGTTGCAGAAGTTCTTGACGTGGAATAGACAAGGCCTTCGTGCTGGCATCTTTCAGAATCCGGTCCCGGTAGCCTCTCTCACGAAAGCAGTTCTCCATGTGGTCAAGCTGAATGTGTCTGGTGTGTGTCTCGCTGTTAATGCGGCAAACACGGATGAACTGGGAAAAAGGCAGGCCACGCTTGAGAGAAGGTGCATGGTGGCTGGAAGCCTGAAGCAATGTGTTGCGAGCAGTTGGTTTTTGGTGGTTACTGGTGTACAGAACTCCTTCTGAAAGCGATATATGGACGTCCAGGTAGTCTATCTCACTGGTGCTGCAAGAGAAAGTGGAATTTGAAGAGTTTAGGCAAGTAGTCAATGGTATGGATAATGACATTAAATTATGTCATTATCCATACCATTGACTACTTGCATAAACTCCTCAAATTCCGCTTGAGACCCCAACCAGACTAGTAAGAGGTCATCAATGTAACGGGTAAGCAACAAGATTTTGCCTGTACAATGGGGGGTTACGTAGTAACAATTCTTGCTCCACACTTGCCATGAACCCATTTGCAAACGCTGGTGCCACAGCAGAACCCATGGGACAACCTGACTTCTGGAGGTAGAATTTAGAATCGAAAAGGAAGTAGTTCCTTTTAAGGGTAAGTTCCAACAACTGCATGAATAACTCCAGTTGAAGGCCTTTAAATAGTGGGTTGTTCTGATTGAGGGCTCTAATGGCAGCGAGACCCCTGGTATATAGACTAGACACATCGATGGCACAAAGTAAGGTATTGGGTGGTAATACTGGTAACTTGGATAATATGAGGAGAAGATGGGTGGAGTCCTTCAAATAAGTGTCTAGAGACTGTACACAAGGTTGTAAGCATACATCCAGCAGAACTGCCACAGGGTGATATAATGAGTTGCGGGACGAAATTATTGGACGGCCTGGTGGGGCATGAAGGCATTTGTGGACTTTAGGTAGGGCATACAGAATGAGTACCCGAGGAAATTTAGTGACAAGCGCACCTCTGTCTTGTTCCAACAGCAGATCTTGGTTCACAGCATGTTATAAGATATTATCCAATTCGGTTTTGTATGGCAGTGTTGGCTCTTTTGGCAATTTCATATATGTGACACTGTCATCCAGTTGGTTGCAGAGCTCTATTTTGTACTTTGGGAGGTCTTGAAGGACAATGGCGCCCCCCTTGTCCGCTGGCCTGATCACAAGGTCTGTGTAAGAGGCTAGGGATTTGATCGCTGATCTTTCAGCGGAGCTGAGGTTGTGTCTCAAAGGAGGGAGAGCTTGCTGAGTTTCAACCACTTCTTAATTGATGCATTATGCGTCTGCGGATCAAAGCTAGACTTTTCTTTGAATGGTACCAATTTAGGATGTCTAACAGTGTCAGTGAGTTGTTTATTTTGAAAATATTCCTTCAGTTTTAATTGCCTATTCAGGCGGTAGTGATCAATCTTCCATTTGAAGAGATCCAGATCTATTGAAAGAACGAAGGAAAGACCTTTAGAGAGGACAGACAATTCACAGATTGTAGATCATATCTGCCGAGACCTAGTTACAGTCCCTGCGTCTGTTCCGGCACCACTGGCCCCCTTGTCTGGTGTCTTGCCTCCTTTTCTTGGTCGCACCGGGGGTTTTTTGCCAACAGGAGGTTTTCCTAAAAAAGGAACCGGGGCAGGTTCTGCAGCGTTGTCAGTGTCTGAAGATGCTGGATTACAGCTATAATTATCGCTGTAGTTAGGCTGTCTTTGGAATTTGCGATGTCCTTGTCGCTGTCCTCATGGAAAATTTTGAGTGCCAGATAGCCAGGGGTATACCCTGTTTTCAGCATAATCACGGTTGACCTTCACCAGTTTCTCCTTTTTAAATTTGATAAGGTCAGCTCTAAATTTGTCCGTTTGTGTCTTAAGTTTCTCATACCATCAGATAGAAGAGTGTCTTTGTGCAGACTTTCAAATTTATTGATGTTCTCCTGTGCTTTTGCTACTTTTCTGGAGGCTTCTTCGATTACAAGAAGGATTAAGTCGAAGGAACATTTATTTAAAGTTGCCGCTCAGCGGTGACAAAACTCTTGGTTGTATCGACCAATAGTAGGGATTTTTGTAAGGCGAAAACCTTTAGGGATCTTGCATTCCCGATAGTAACTTGATAAGGTAGACCCGTGGAGTTGGTATTCAATCTTGCATTTTCTATAGCGTAAAATCTTATAGAATAAATCTTGATGGGAGGAAAAGTTGTCATCAAACAGAATGGCTTCAGCTTTAACATCTGAGAAGCTAAGCGTTTCTCCAATTGGAAGATGTATTTGTCCAAGTCCCAGTTGCGAATCCGACAGGCCAGCCATGATAAAACTTGCAGACTTGCAAAATACTGGAGGTCAGAGACTCACCAATGTGAACCACAGCCCATGTGCAAGGTGTTGTGGGTTAAACACTCACAGAGATAGAACACAGTCAGTGTAAGTAGATGCAAATCCCTCTGATAAAGGAATAACTGCAGGATTACTACTGCACAGGGGAACCAGAATTGTAGCAAACAAAAACGGCACTCTCGTACTTTAGATGGAAACTTTAACTGTTGCCCAGCAGGAAGAAGAATGCAGCAAGAGGAATAAACCGGCACTCAGTAAATATAGCAGGGGTTTAATGGTAATCCAACGTTTCAGTGTCAGCAGACACTTTCTTCAGATCAAGCAGAAACTCGCAATATATAGGAAAGCAAAAACTTACCCACCATATATACTCGTGTATATATATATATATATATATATATATGCGCTCCACATTACCTTAAAAAAATTATTTAAGCAATTGATTGCTACACAAAAAGATAAATTGATTGTGTGTATATATATATGTATATATACATCCAAGCTGGAGGCTGCTCAAATCAATCTGTAAGGTAATTATACAGCAGGTGCGCAAAGCAAGGGTCGTTTGCACAAAAACAAAACAAGGCCTGGCACTCTAGCCATTACCCAGTGACTAACCATAATCTTCTATCTTTAAAATAAAAGTCAGAGAATTAGTTACAAATATCTGCAGATTCATGATAAGCCACCAGCCACTTACAAGGCTTCTCTGTTTGGTTGTCCTAACTCTAAAAACCAGAGTCCCACTTTGGGTCATATATCATATATTTTTTTTAATTGAGAGCTCACCCCCGGCAGAGGTCCCCAAGACTCCAAAACAGCCACTCTGAGACAGCAGTCCCTTTCAGCTACTATCTTAGACACGCTTTAAAACCTACATCCAAGATGGAAGCCGCTCAAATCAATCTATAAGGTAATTATACTGCAGGTGCACAAGGCAAGGGGAGTTTGCACAAAAACAAAACAAGGCCTGGCACTCTAGCCATTACCCTGCGACTACCAATAATCTTCTATCTTTAAAATAAAAGTCAGAGAATTAGTTACAAATATCTGCAGATACATGATAAGCCACTTACAAGACTTCTCTGTTTGTGGTCCTAACTCTAAAAAGCAGAGTCCCAACTTTGGGTCATATATCATATATTTTTTTTAAATTTAGAGCTCACCCTCGGCAGAGATCTCCAAATCAGCCACCAAACAGAGAAGCCTTGTAAGTGGCTGGTGGCTTATCATATATCTGCAGATATTTGTAACTTATTCTCTGACTTATTTTAAAGATAGAAGATTATGGTTAGTCACTGGGTAGTAAGTGTCACATGACTGTGGTCAGCCAATTACAGAGGGCTGAACATACAGGCAGGCTTGTGTTGACCTTTTTTTTTTTGTTAAACAACTACAAATGTATTGCACAGAATGCCTGGGATGAGTGATATCAGGGGTGCAAATATAGTGGGTGCTTTGCTATGGGGCAGCCATCCTCCTGCACTCCAATCCACCCTGTTAGCAGATCCCCTGCAGTCCTGCTGACGAAACAGTCCTCACATGCCATTGCTGGAGCTACTCACAAGGTAAAAAAGATCACAGCTAGACTGTCAGTGACCCAGTGGGCCACCCATGGGGGGATTCTGGTAGCCCAGAAACACCCCCAAAATGATTATTTAATAAAAAACAAAGAACAAAACCACTAACTTGAAAAGGGGATGGGGCTTTGTGGGTGCTGTGAAAAGGGGCGTGGCTTCATTGGCTTGTTGGCTAGACAGACATAGAAAAGGAATCCCAGCACAGGGCAGTTTCCATAACAAGGGAGCAAGTTTCCCCAAACGTTTTACATGAAGTGACAGTGTAAGAGGTCCATGTATCCATCAGTGTCACACACAGACAGTAGTCATGCACATAGGCAGGGGTGATCAGTCATAGGGTGACAAGTGTGCAGAGGTGATCAACCAATAGCTTCTCGTAAGAATATCATGCATAGACAAAATTATACATCCATACATCTGATAGTTGTGGAGAATAAAATGTAATGTATAAAGCACGTCTCATTCTATGCAGAGGTTTCACAGTAATGTCAAAAATCAGTCCAATTGGGTTCAATGAAGAAGAACAATGTCTTAATGTTGAATAGGTATTGAAGGTATATGTGCCTCGTTGGTATAATAAACACTTAACTCTTAGAAACAGTAATAAACGTTTATCCCGTGGTAACTGGTAATTGTAGACAACACGGCAGTTTTCAGGCTAGATAGCAGCGGCCGCGTGCCCCGCTCTCCTCCTTAGCAACCGTGTACACAATCCTGACTTGCAAGTATACGAAGGAGAAAAAACCACTGTGCCTCTATTCTTCGTTAGTTCAAGCTTTCCTCTTGTAGCTGGGACCGATGGGGATGTGATGGAACAGGAAACCTTGCTTTCCTGACTTTGAATTTCTTCCTAGGAGATACCACTGGGCTCTCAGTCCAGTCTCTGTAGCGGCAGATCCTCTCACTGTCTGCTCTGTCACACATGGTTAAGTGGATCCCCGCTCGATTGCGGGATGTGTGCAGGTGCCGGGAAAAGAGAAAAGAGGCCTCTATGGTGCAGGTTATCTCACGGATTTTATTAGATCAAAGGTATAAAATGATACTCACAAACAAAATGGGCACTTATGATGAAATAAATGCCAAAAGCGCTTATTAATGAAGTGATGGAACACAATGGAACCTCAAACAAGTCAACGCGTTTCTACCTCTTCTGGAGGTCTTTTTCAAGGCTGAATCTGTCCTTACAGGTAATGGGGCACTTATATAAGTACCCTCCTCCCTGTGTCACATGATGAAAGCGCTAGTTTTACAATGAATACAAATAATTATGAAATACAATTAAAATTTTACAATGAAATATTATCCCAAGATGTAAATAAAAAAGGGGGAATATAGAACAATTTTTTAGAAAAGATTATGGGCGCTATAAAATAGATTAGAAGGGGTTTAGTGTGGTGCCCGCTGGTAGTTGAAAATGAAATAATAACTATATTGTTATAAATAGCTGCCGTGATTGTGCATATCTCCCTTTTCCTATTAAAAACTAGAAGTTTCCTTGGGAATAAACAATAAATAAACTAAGACAGCGCTTATGATCGTAAAAGATCAATTTTAAAGATATATGATCAAAAATATATAAATAATGATAATAAAGATGAAAAATAAATTAATAGTATATAAACTCCAAAAAACAAAACTGCCCTAAAGACAGTTTAAACAAAGAACCTTTAGAATGCACACCAACACCTGCTAAATGTTAAAACATAATTTTATTGATAACATGTTAAAATGTTGAATAATGCATAACGAATATTGATATCATAACTGATTCATATTGTTGTATAAGAATCTGGTAAGAAACAATGTACATAAATACATAACAGCACAGTACTGATGATACAAAGTAACTTCAGCCACAAAGCCAAACATATAAGTGAGCAGAGGGGGAGGAAAGACAGCCCACACCTAACTAAAAAGCTGGAGCCTGTCACTATTATGAAACTAGAGGCCTCACGGCCCGCACTTCACCCATTCCGGGTCCGTATCTGACCCTATACTCACTAACACCAACAGGGCTGTCTGGATGGATCAGGGTAGCGGAGTCCCGGTGCACACGGGGAACCGCCTGATGCAAGATGATTCTGACGCACGTTTCGTTTTCAGTCTTTTTCAAAGAACAGATGCATGCTGGTGAGTCCAGAAGATCAGATTATATACGTCAGCTGTCCAATGGAATTAGAGCCACGTAATTAAGACCCACCTGCTAATAAAGGAAAAAGTTCCATAAAAAAAAAAAAAAGAGAAAGCAAGTGTTATAGTATGTATTTGAATGTAAAGTATAAATTTATGCAAGATAGACAGCTAAATTGACATGTTATAAATAAGTACCAGTTTATATTTGCATAGTGCAAAAAAATAGAGTTAGCAGCAATCTGAAAAAACTCTTAAAGGGATAGTGTCCATAATAGGTCAACCAAAGTAACACATTATTTATTTATTTATTTATTTATACCCTATCTTTCACCAGGGCTCCCTGATAGGCGCTACGCAAGAGATTCCTGCTATAGCCCCTGGCCAAAAGCCTAGTCTGGAGCTCCTTGGCTCGTTCTTTAAAGATAGGGACAGTGGAGCAGTTTCTCCTTAATCTTAAGTATTCTCCCTTAGGAATAGCCTTAATGGTGTTAAAAGGATGAAAACTTGTACTATGCAAGATGCTGTTTGTTGCCGTTTCCTAGCGGAAAAGATCTGTATGAATTTTGCCCGAATGGTCAATGTTACATCATTCATAGTGCACAGAAAACCAAACAAATAAAAGCATAGCAGTATATTTATATTTGGGGCCCAAGATAACTGCTGCTAATAGCGTTAATAATATTATTGCTAGAATGGTATGTTAAAATAATTTTTCTTTCCTTAAGCGTAATAGTATTGCGCGTATAAATTTGCACGCAATGTGATCCTATTGTAGCGCACGCAATGTAATTCAAATATGTGTACATAGCAATTTAACAAATAGCGTACATGGCAATAAGGAAAGAGAATACAGATGCAGGTTGTGTTCCAAAAGAATTTGCAGAAGTTTTACTCCAAGAAAAAAATAAGTACAGTTACAACAGCCAAAAATATATTAAATTCTCACCATTGAATCCAGGGGTCAGATCTGTCCACTCTCAAGACTTCAATCCAGAAATCCTCTAACTACCTTTGCTTGAGTGCCAGCTTTTATTCACTCTAGAACAATAGAGCTATGATATCACAGTAGCTCATTGTTCATTGGTAGATCCCATATCCCTGGGATCCCATTGGTGGGATCCAACAGTCCAATGAATGAAAAGTAAACAAATCTGATCCCTTTACAGTGACAGAAATATTTAACAATTTTATAAATGCTCATATTTTGTGAACGCATTTAGCGACAATTTTACAACTAACACTAAAATGCGTACCTTATCACAAGGATTCTGGCAAGTACAAACATTAGATATTAAATATTAATATCGCTCAATTGGTATGAAATCTTAAAATATTGCAACATACATAGGTGTAAAAGTTAATTTAATAAGTTTAAATAATTGAGAATTTTAATGTTCACACATATTATAAATCACACAATCTGAATATCAGTGGAAAGTACATTTAAAAATATGAACGCAAAAGGGCGTGAAAATATACTCGCTCGTGCGTCAGCATGAATGGGCACGCTCCAGTGCGATCGCCCACGTGCTCGATCGATGAATAGGAGCGTTCACATTTTCGCGCTCTTTTCAACGTGGCATGCCCTCGCTATTGTTTAAAGGCAATACATTATTTTTGTCATATTTACATAACTATTCGCAAATGCGAATATATTGCGATCGCATTTGCGAATATTATTTGCAAGGGAAGCGTGCCTTATTTTATGCCCTTACATTCATATTTTTATTTCGACAATATGTTTATGTCTTGTTTATGTTTATTTGTTATATGTTTATTTATTTATGTCTATTTGTTTATGTCTTGTGTAGAGCTCAAGTGGGGTAAGGGGTTCCTTACATCACCTCTGGTATCTAAATTCTGGATTATTCCCAAAAGTAAACATTATTATTCAGATAGAGAAACAGTGAAGTTTATAGATGAGAGGCACTATCATATAATACATAAAAATGGGGAATACCACTTTAAAAGCGCTATAATATACTCCTGCAGCAGCTCTAATCACCAGAGGGGTCCTACACCCCAAATAAATAAGTAAAAATATCTATAGAATGTGATGAGAGAAGCGCTGGAATATTGCATGTAATAATGGGTAAAATGAAAGAAAAAAAATTGTATAAGAAAACGAAAATGAATAGGATAAATAGTGCAAAAGACAATTTTTTTCTCTCATTTTTCCCTGCATATATATTTTTTGCCTTGTCTCCCACCTCCTGTGGGAGACCTTCATTGGATAAGGATTGCTACAACAAGAACTGTATAAAGATCACCATCAGACGGATTGGACATATACCCCTGCGTGCCGTCACTAGGTCTGACTTATCCATGTTTTGATATATTTGAAATATTTATTTCAATTTATGTACTTTTCACCCATTATTACATGCAATATTCCAGCGCTTCTCTCATCACATTCTATAGATATTCTGATAATATGGTTGTACTATCTGACTGCCAAAATATCTAAGACGTCCATTAACGTTCTTTGTGAAAGCAGGACGTTTATCATGTAGATTTTAAAATAATAAATAAATCTACATTAAGGAATTGCGTTGTTATTGTCTGTAACAAGTTCTGTTTTTGATATTTTTAAGTAATTTATAATTTACTTATTTTTCACATTAAAATAGTAATTTTATATTGCAGGAACAGATCTAATAGCAATAGCAGTATACAATGCATTAGTAGAGCGCATTGCACAATGGACCAGAGCTAATGTCAGTGCATAAGCACTGTTGAATATGTTGTGACACATTTACCATCCTCACCTGCTTTCCTATTGCAGCACAGAGATTGGATGACAATCATTTTTCTTTCCTACACCTTATACTCCAGTTGTCGTTTTAATTAATTCCTACCATCTGTGAATTTGTATGTTCACCTTTAAATGCATCAAATTATGAGTGCACAGAGATATTGAATATTAATTCATTGTATAAATAATGTGTTACTTTGGTTGACCTATCATGGACACTATCCCTTTAAGAGTTTTTTCAGATTGCTGCTAACTCTATTTTTTTTGCACTATGCAAATATAAACTGGTACTTATTTATAACATGTCAATTTAGCTGTCTATCTTGCATAAATTTATACTTTACATTCAAATACATACTATAACACTTGCTTTCTCTTTTTTTTTTTTTTATGGAACTTTTTCCTTTATTAGCAGGTGGGTCTTAATTACGTGGCTCTAATTCCATTGGACAGCTGACGTATATAATCTGATCTTCTGGACTCACCAGCATGCATCTGTTCTTTGAAAAAGACTGAAAACAAAACGTGCGTCAGAATCATCTTGCATCAGGCGGTTCCCCATGTGCACCGGGACTCCGCTACCCTGATCCATCCAGACAGCCTTGTTGGTGTTAGTGAGTATAGGGTCAGATACGGACCCGGAATGGGGGAAGTGTGGGCCGTGAGGCCGCTAGTTTCATAATAGGGACAGGTTCCAGCTCTTTAGTTAGGTGTGGGCTGTCTTTCCTCCCCCTCTGCTCACTTATATGTTTTGCTTTGTGGCTGAAGTTACTTTGTATCATCAGTACTGTGCTGTTATGTATTTATGTACATTGTTTCTTACCAGATTCTTATACAACAATATGGATCAGTTATGATATCAATATTCGTTATGCATTATTCAACATTTTAACATGTTATCAATAAAATTATGTTTTAACATTTAGCAGTTGTCTAGAGGTTCTCCCAATATATTGTTTATTACAACTGCACTCAATCATATAAACCAAGTCTGTCGTGGAACAGGTAATGAAGCTGTTTATTGAGTGTGTTCGTGTTTGTCTGAGCGGATACAATAGAATCAATTTTAGTTTCCTGCTTGGTATGTGTACGACAATCTGTTAAAGCCTTTTGATTTTATTTTGGTGGGTACGGCTGTCTCCTTCCTAAAAGCACTGGAGGTAAGTGAATCTCCCAAATTTCTAGTCTTAGAGTATATAAATTGGGGTTTAGGAGTATAGTTGGTTAATAAGGGATCTCCTAAAAGAATGTTCCAATTTTTTCTGATCACTTTCTCCAATATTTTGTGTTCTGCATTGTATTGGGTAACACATTTCACTGATTCTAATTGATCTGCCTATTTTTCTTTGATTCTTAAATTGTCTGGCCTTATTAATTCTCTAACTTCATCTATAGAAGTTAAAAGGGCATCTAGTCTAAATCCCTTTTCTTCAAAGCGATCTTGTAATTCCTTAGCTTGTATATTAAATGTCTCTATGTGTATTAAATGTCTCTATGTCTGTACAATTCCTTCTGATCCTACGAAATTCGTTATAGGGCACATTCTTCAACCAATTCGAATGATGACAACTAGTCTGCTGAATGTACAAATTACTGTCTGTAGGCTTATTATAGTTTCTGAGTTTAAAAGTTCCCTCCTCTATATAAATATTCAGATCCAGAAAATTGATGCTGGTTTCACTCATCTCAATAGTTAATTTGATATTCCATTTATTGCTATTTAAATAAGCAAGAAAAGAATCTAGCTGTTCCTTAGTGCCCTCCATATGAGTAGGATATCATCTATATACCTCATGTAAAGGGCTAAGTGGGAGATCCATTCGTTGTCATTCCAGATCATATCCTCTTCCCACTTAGCCATAAACAATTTTGTGAAACTGGGCGCGAATTTCGTGATTCGTAATTATTGTGTAAAATGAACCTAATACCTTCAAAGATAAGTTGTTTATATCCCTCATTGGATTCTTTTAGGAAATGCTCTACTGCTTTGATCCCTTCCTCATGTTCAATAATTGTATTTAATGACGAGACATCCGCTGTTACTAATGTCATCCTTTCTTTCCATTCTGTGGTTTCTATTTTCCTAATAATCTGAAGGCTGTCTTTTGTATATGAGGTTTTTGTTTGTAGTATGGGTTGTAGAACAGTATATATATGTTGAGATAGTTTAGAAGTAACAGAATCAATCCCAGCCACTATTGGCCTACCTTGGGGGTTTCTTGCATCCTTATGGACTTTAGGAAGGACATAGAAAACAGGAATGGTAGTTTGTGTAATATGGAGAAATTTGTTCTCTTTATCAGTGATGGTTTTTTCCTTATGGTATTTCTTAATGAGGTTATTGTAATTGGTCATAATTTTACTGGTGGGATTACCTTTCAATTTACTGTACGTTTTTTTATCATGAAGTTGTCTGTATACTTCCTTTTTGTAGTCATCTACGTTCATGACTACTATTCCTCCTCCCTTATCTGCTGATTTTATAATAATGTTTTTATTATCTTGTAAGTTTTTAATAGCTGCTTCTTCTTTCTTAGTCATGTTGTTTTTATACTTTCTCTTTTTAAATTTACTGAGAGCTTATTTCAATTATTTGGTTACAATACTCGTGAATGAGTCCACAAAGCTACCTCTGAATTGTGTGGGATTAAATAAGGACTGAATTTTCAAGTTAATGTCCCCTCCTTCATGTTGTTCAGATTGTTCTGTGTCTGTTGGGCGCAAAGCGAAAAATCTTTTCGGTCTTTAAGACCGTGTATATGCAATCTACATTACAAGTAACGTAGATGTCGTAACTAAATTACTGCGCATGCGCAGTAGCTCATATCGGAAAACTCTGGCCGCATATGCAATGCGGCTGGAGCTCTGCATACGGCCCGAAATGATTAATTTTGCTACATGGAGCATATTTAAGACCTTTTTTGAGGACTGCTTCTTCATGGAGGGTGAGGATATGGTTACTGAGGTTATAGATCTTAATATTATCATAGAATCATTTTTATTTTGCATTTTTATTTGAGTGTTCTTCTCTTACTTTGTTTCATATTGATTTTGTAAGCTTTGAGCTTTAATTTTCTTTTGATATTGCCTATATTGCCTCTGCGACCTCTCTTTTTCCTACGTCGAGTGGGCAATTGAGATAAATTGGTATTGGGCTCTATTTTTTTCTCATTTTCTGATTGGCCCTGTGAAAATCCTGATTGGATCCTCTTTGAGGAGCTCTAGCATTTCTGCTAGGATTTCTTCTCCTTTCTTTAGGGATATAATTGAACTAACGGAAGACTAGAGGCTTTTGGCATTTATTTAATCATAAGTGCGCATTTTGTTTGTGAGTATCATTTTATACCTTTGATCTAATAAAATCTGTGAGATAATCTGCACCATAGAGGCCTCTTTTCTCTTTGCCCGGCACCTGCACGCATCCCGCAATCAAGCGGGGATCCACTTAACCACGTGTGACAGAGTGAGAGGATCTGCCGCTACAGTGACCGGACTGAGAGCCCAGCAGTATCTCCTTTTCAAAGTCAGGAAAGCAAGGTTTCCTGTTCCATCACATCCCCATCGGTCCCAGCTACAAGAGGAAAATTTGAACTAACGAAGGACTAGAGGTACAGTCGTTTTTTTCTCCTTCGTATACTTGCAAGTCAGGATTGAGTACTCCGTTGCTAAGGAGGAGAGCGGGGCACGCGGCCGCTGCTATCTAGCCTGATAACTGCAGTGTTATCTACTATTACCATGGGATAAACGTTTATTACTGTTTCTAAGAGATAAGTGTTTATTATACCAACGAGGCACATATACCTCCAATACCTATTCAATATTAAAGGCCCCCATACACTAGAGCGATTATCTGCCAGATCGTGCAATTATCATGTAATTGAACGAAATATCGATGTAGTGTATGGTAGCGATTTTTGTATCGACCGAACGATAATCGTTCCAAAGGAGCTTTTGTACGATGACTTCATCATGTTAAATGTTTGTTTTTTGTCGTGTGAAACCGTGCGATCGCATAGTGTATGCCCATTTAACGATTATCGTGGAATCGTACACAATGCCGTGACAACACTTGTAGGCAGGACTATGGGAAAGGATATGACAGGTTTATGTGTCCGTAGCACGTGGTGCGTCCACTGTCCTGTCACTATTCTTCCTGGCGAAACCTCACGTTAGCACTGTCTCATCCTTGCATTGCGACACAAAAGATGTGTATTACCAAAGACTACTCGGCAGCATAAAGTGATTAAAGCGGTCTGGCCTTCCTTTGGAACGGGACTATTTCGCCTGTGGCGCCATAGCAGTAGAAGTTAATAGAAGTTAATCAGCAGAATAATAATAGAATGATACTATAAGTGTCTGGCTGCCCCCAGCTGTTTACACTGGAGTTAATGTGGTGCCATTGTGGAAAGTACAAAGTGTTATTTCTCAGAAGGTGTAAAGAAAAGCAGACCACACAATCTCAACCAAGAATTTTGTTTGTTGGTCTGTAAAAACTTATTTTTGGGAGGTTTTATTAATGAACATTCACAACATGATTGAAATGGCCGACGCTGCCATACAAAAAAAAGAGAAAGCTTCATGCAGCATATCCACAAATTATAACATATTAACGAACAAAAGACTATATATTAAAGAACCAGAGACTATATTTAACGGTTATATTTGTTTTCTTGCATTTTGTTTGGCCATACTTTTTATTCCAACAAGCTGGCAAAAGATGGAATAAATGTTTTTTTTTTATATTACGTAGTTGCTGGATGCAATCTTTAGCCATAGTTATGATTGCCTCGTTGGCCTTCACCTCATCCGTGGTCTGCTCCCCACTAGAACTGGGAGTGCTTTCGTCCGATATAACTATGACACCTGCAAAGGAAAAATGGACACTCTCAATATTTACTTTCAGAATATCTGCATTCATCACTGTGCCACCAACACAATACTAACCTTTTTCAGTGCTGCTTATATTGTTGATTTGAGCTTCAGTGGCCTCAGCACCAGATCCCTTCTTGCCAGAATCCTTTTCTATAAAGGAATGCAATTATCAATATGTGCTATGGGCAATGTGCCACACAAGAACTTTTAGGAGAAAAATGACCTTTTGTAACAGTATTGATCTTTCCAGTAATGGATGCTTTATCAGTTGCTCGAAGATTCTTTCCTGAAATGACAAGAAAGATGTATGCCATCATTCTCATGGCCACCATTTTTTGCCAAACTACAGAGTCACGCAGTTCCTTCTACAGAAAGAGAGCATGAAAACAAGCAAGGAATAAAAGGAGAGTATTAATATGTTGGTGTGTCTTCCTTAAACATACTTTTTATAATTTTCCTGATCTTATCCAACCGTGTATTTTCCTTCCGTTTCAGGTCTGACCAGCGCTTCTGCACCTGCTGATTTTGATAGTAATGGCCAAACTTTCTATGAAGAATCTCGATGACTCTTGTCATAACTTTTCTTTTGCGGGCATTCACAGCTGGGTACATTTTCAGATGGCAATCATAATCCCATTTATCGAACAACTGGACAATCGTCTCAACCTCTGCATTTGTCATGGGCATGAAACGAAGGTCTTCCTCCATAGTAGAAGGGCGATGAGTTTTTTTCTGTCATCTTAATTTTTTTTTTTCCGGTTCGGCTTTTACGGCATCTGCCCTTTCACCATTGCATTTGTCATCCATTGATGCACTATTGTCTACTGGGGTGTTGGCTGGGTCACCTCCGCCGCCAGCATCAATAGCGCCCATCACCTTTTCCGTGTCTGTCTCCATCACACTAAAATGTCTGCCACTGCGGAGTGATATTATACAGTTGAAGGAATTAATTCGATTAACTGCCTGCACCCAGCTGATAAAAAGTGCGTGCTGGACGAAAGTTTCTCATAACTTTCTCATAATGTTTGCTGTGGAATCGTTCGGTCGGTGGCAAGAATCTTTCCTTCCTCGATACTTTGAAATTAGAGAGTTCGGGTAAGTACTCCTTGCTTCCTATTTTAAATCATTATTATATTACAGTATGTCCCATATATGTCCCATATTCTCCAAATATCGAATACCGAATGTATCTATAAGTATTGTCAAATGTGTTGTGCAGCCTATATTGCTTTTTGCATAATTGTACTGTCCATATTTTTAATATTGCTTGCTTTCACTCTTGTTCACAGCCATGACTGAGCAAAAAGAATTTCTCAGTGAATTCATCGAAGCCTATCATGGGCAGCCGTGCTTATGGCAGTGCAAGTCTGCAGATTACCACAACAGACAAAAGAGGGCAGCTGCAATCAAAGTGTTGGTGGCAACAACTATCTATCTATCTAACAAGCCTCACTATCTCCACGCAGATGCAGCTTTTGTAAAGCAAAAAATTGCTAATCTCCAAACTGTGTACAAGAAGGAGATAAACAAAATTAGTGATTCCAAAAGATCTGGGGCTGGTGCGGACCAGTTGTATAATCTGCGGTTGTGGTATTTCAGCCTGCTCTCCTTTACCCTGGAAACAGAAAGAGCAGCATCTTTTTCCACTATAGATGCTTCGCTGGACACCAATGTGGACCCTCTGGATGAAAGTGGCATGGTGAGCATTACATACAGTAAATATTAAGACACAAACGCTCCTTTGCCCATTTCATTATTTTTTATTGTTATATGTAGAACTACAAGCATCAGCATGCTCATGGATGCCAGGGCATGCGGTAGCATGCCCTGCCAGCCAGGGACCGCTGCACACGCGCCTAGGTAAAAAAAAACAACTTTTTCAACGTCGCAAATCATCTCCTGCTAGCAGGAAGTACCCAGCGCTAATGACAGGTTATTAGCCAGTCTGAAATATTGTGAGAACGTTATTTCAGACACTGGCCAATAACCTGTCATTAGCGCCGGGTACTTCCTGCTAGCAGGAGGTGATTTGCCACGTTCAGAGAAGGTTTTTTTTTTTTCTCCGTAAAATTTTTCCCGCTGGCTGCTGTTTTAGCGCAGCGGTAAAAAAATAATTGAATCACCGAATTTTTACCGTTCAATTGCCGGCGAAGGCGTCGTATTTTTTCCGATGCAATCTTTTTTAAAATATCGCCGGCAATTGAATTGGGCCCAATATGTACACATACACCCAGGGCCGGATTAACGTTCGTGGGGACCCTTTCCAGATAAATATATATATATTTATGTGGAAAGGGTCCCCACAAACCTTAATCCGGCCCTGTGTGTATGTGTACATTGCGTATGCTGTATGGGGGGAGTAGGGGAGTTAATTGCTGGCACTCTTGCAAACTTATCCAGGCACATTGTAGTAATAAATTATATGTATCTTTTTACTTAGTTATGCAATGTTGCCAAATCTCTCTCTTAAGAC
>WWET01000034.1:661092-677052 GCA_011038615.1 Limnodynastes dumerilii
CGCCCCACCCCCCCCCCATGAAAAAGCTATAGCTATGCCAGTGGAATGGGGGCTCCACAACACTGCATGCAGGAGAGAAGGATATTCCCTCTGCTGCCCTACGTGCGGATTGTGGATCCACCACTTGGACCCTACCTTGCGTATTCCATGCACATCTTCATGCGTACTTAGCCAATCCCTTACTGTACCATTTAGTTGATTATGCAGGGGGGGGGGTTGATATCCGCACGGAACGCAGCATCAGTAATCTGTGTTCCATTGTGGGGATAATTGGGTTTTTATTATCCTGTTGTCATATAAGCTTTTATTAAAATATCTTTTTATAAATACCTCACAGAGGCACAGCCAGGGATAATAACATACTAAGTGTGCCTATTGTCTGCTTAAAGTTCAACAGCCAATAGACAGCCACCTACTGTACCACAGGACATCAGAAAAAATGTTCTGTGGCCAAAGCCACTGATACAAAACATATATATAGCCAGCTGTATATGATCATTCTGATACCAATGCAGCGCTTACAGTGCTGCAAAGATTTTCCGGGCTCTCACAGACAGCAGAGTTAGAGTGAAGAAGCTGGCAGCATAGAAGAATTAATGTAAGTTAAGAAAAAACCTATTGTGGCCACTGTTATACTTAGTTTCTAATTTTTTCTAGGCAAAACTAGTCTGGGTCATTTAATGCTTTGGTTTAATTTTCCCAATATTTAATAAAAGTTTTGTACAATAGAGGACACCAATTTCTTAATAAGTCTCGCATTGTTTATTTTATAACTTTGTATATTCTGTTGTAGAACTAAATATTACTTACCGGAGACTGTCTGAGAATGACTCCACTGCATATTTAGAGACATTGTACCCTCCTGCAGAGGTAGTTACTCTCCCACAAACGCTTGAAACGTTCACCACTCTCCCCCGTGCTCTCCGGACCATTGGAAGCATCTTGAGTGTAACATCTATTAGTCCCAGTAAATTCACATTCAAAATATTGGAAAAATCTTCTTTAGTCATCCATTCATTGGGAGCAGTAGGCATGGCAATCGCTGCATTATTCACCAGACCCCAGAGACCTGTATAAAAGATGCTGATCAGAGAGACTGCAAGACATGCTTTATTACTTTGCAAAGTGAATTCTTGCCTTGAGTTAGCAAATCTCAAATCTTGGTCTTCTGAAATACATGAAAAAGGAAAAGGGAATTGGATAGAAAGAAGAGAAAGGCTTCAGCCAACAGTAGGTGGCGCACAAGTTCTGCTGTGTCAAGTGATATGACTGACAGTGAAAATTCTCAAATAAGGACACTTTGAAAAAGGTTCAAGTATGCATGATATAGCATAAATGCAGAGGAATTGTAATAGTTTATGCAAATAAATGTCACAGCAGAACATATATTCTAATCAATACACAGTGCATAGTGGATTATTCATATCTCAGTCAGAAATAAATAAAAAGTACAATTAGGGATAAGTCCTCATATTTTAGAACTTTAGGAGAGGTAAAGTCCCATATCATTCATGAGACTATGACAATATGCCTGAAACAATATAAATGGTAATCAATCAAAAGCATTCAAAAAGCTTCCATCAGGTAAAACAAAGGCAAAAGTCAGACTGAAATATATAGTTGAATATGTACAAACAAACAAACTGAGGGTCCAATTAGCAGGGCCACTAGAGTAAGAAATATATGCACCAAAATGGCATATGTATACCGAAAAAATGTGTAAAACCCCTTTCACATCACCACCAAATACCCAGGCTTTTCGCCAAAAACCTGGGTATTTGGTGGTGATGTGAAACCGCCACTTCCAGTCGACCCGGCAAATAATAAGGTTTTTCCCGGGTCCTACCCGGGAACGGTGGCAGTGTGAAAGGTCCAGGGTTGTTTTTTAACCCGAGTTTGTTTACTGTTGCTATGGTAACAGTAAACAAATATGTTTATAGCGTCGGGAAAAAAAATTAGCAAAGTATGTGGCATGCTGATGCTTGTAGTGCTACAAGCAAAAGGATGCAAGGGCATGCCAGGGCATGCTGATGCTTGGAGAACCACAAACTCCAGAATGCCCTGTCATCCTGTGCAAGAAAAAAACAAATTAATGCCCCTCCTAGCTACTAAATAAAATATAGGGCCGGTCCCTAACATTAAAAAATACTTAACAATTGGTTACCCCCCCATAAAAAAAATAATGACATTGAATATCCCTAATAATGAAAAAATATTTACATCACGTTGTCACCATGGAAATTGGATTTCCCAGCCTGACCAAGGGTATAAATATACCCCAATGACAGCAGAGCTATCATTAGCATCGGGATTGCAGAGGTGTCGGTTTTCTTTTCAAAGACCTCCCCCACGGATTAAAAGCTTGGAAGATCGGATCCAATTCAAGATGGTAAGTACTTCTTTTTATTTATCATTTTAATGTCATGATTTTATTTATTTATTTTATGCTTTGTGGACCGGATTCAGATTTAATAACGCAGTGATCTGCCTTCACTGGAGGGCTCATGCGCCCTCCAGATGTTACGCTAGGGTTACTATAGTTTAGTTTGTTCCGTCCGAGCCCATTTCCGAGGAAATGGGCTGTGCTTCCCTTCCGCCCGCTTTAGCGTGGTAGCATTTAAATTGTACAGTGTGGGAGGGGGCTCCCACACTGTAGCGGATCAGCGGTTGTACGGACCGCACGTGCTGATCCGCACGTCTGATTTAATGGAGGCTTATGGCAGGCGAGCGCGCTCTAAAACCTGCCAAGCGTAAGCTGTCATAAAGCCTGCACGACAGAGGGGAGTGACAGGGGGTGTGCATTCCCCTCTGTCTCGCGTTATTACAGACGGAGTCTGAATCTGGTCCTGTATCATTAGCGTTAAAAAAAAGCGTTAAATTTTTTTTTTTTATTAGGGGTATTCAATGTCATTATTGTTTTAGTATTTGGGGTATTAAATGTAAATATTGGTTTTTTATTAAGTGTATTCAATGTCATTATTGTTTTAACATTTGGGGTATTAAATGTTCAGGGTTTTTTTTATAATAGCGCTATAAAATGTAATTTTTTTTATATGGGGGGCATTAAATGTTATTTTTTTAATTAAAGGCCTGCCCTATATTTTATTATTGTTCTAAAGGGTACTGCACAGTGGGCACAGGATGAAAGAGCATGCTGGTGCTTATGGTTCTCCAAGCGGCAGTATGCCCATGGCATCTTTGGGCATGCTGATGTTTGTAGCACTACAAGCATCAGCATGCCCTGCCGCGTTAAAAATCCACTAAAACCCAGGAAATTCCTGGTGATTTGAAAGGGACAGACCAAGGAATTTCCCGGGTTTTTGTGGACTTAAAAAGTGGCTTTCTTTTGTGCCCCGGCATTCCCACCGGGAAAGATTTGGGTCTTTCACCGGTGGTGATGTGAAAGCGGTATAAGGGGGTAAAGTATTAGGTGGGTTGTCAAGGGGCTGGTAAGAAATAGGGGTGAAAACCTAAAATTAAAAATTAATTTTTATAGATTCCTCTAATAAAACAGTAGACTCATCTAACAAGGACAAATATATTAAGAATTAAAAGATGGGCACCCGATTAGTAGCAGCACTGGAAAATTGTGAATAAATAAATATACAAAGTCAAGTATTGAGCGATAAAATATATCTTAATTAGAGCTAATTTTCAAGCTTAAGTGTACACAACCAATTAACCGTGCTGCATATATGGCCAGTATGTTGGGTAAGCGGTCGTGGAGAAACCGAATATGTCATAAAATGCAAAGAAAAATAACTGTCAGGTAGCTGGTTAACATCATATACACGTGGTTATGGAATGCTAAGGATAGATAATTGCCGCTAATCTACCCTTATCCCACTAATACCCCTTTCACATTACCACCAAATACCTGGGATTTTCATCAAAAACCCGGAATTTTGCAAAAACCCGGGTTTTTGGTAGTGATGTGAAACCGCCACTTCCGGGAGACCCGGGTCGAGAGACCCGGGACTTCAACACGGGGAAAAAGAAGGTTTTTTCCCGTGTTCAACCCGGGAAGGGTGGATTCTTAAAATGCGGCCAGTTTATTTTGAACACGGGTTTTTCTTTCTGGAACCTGATTGGATGCTTATCTTGGCGCTGGCGCACGGATTCTGATGTCATCAGATGTTGCCTGGCGTTTTCCCAGCACAATGGCGCATTGGAAGGATGAGGAGGTGAGAGAGCTCCTTCAAATCAGGGGAGAGGAGCAAATAAGGCAGCAGATATCGGGAACTGTTAAAGATGCCCTTATTTATTCGAATATTATAACGCGGTTTTGAAAATGACACGGCAATGCTGCCAGAGAAAACCCGGGTACAAAATACCGGGTTTTTCAAAGGTGGTGATGTGAAAGCGGTATTACCCTATGCCTCGGCTAACTGCCTCACGGCAGTACTTCACCCTTCCCTTCCATACCGTTCACTTCCTACCTTAATGCACAGGCAATGTAATTCCTTATACCGGGGCGATGGGAGCATGGTGGCCAGGTCTGAAGAGAATTTAGCGGGTGCTAGGAGTGCTCTTTACCGATGCAGTGTCTGTGCTTACTGATGCGCGTAAGGAAATACTTCCCTACATTAATTAAGCAGCACATGTGTGTGTGTCAGAGGTCCGTAGTAACTCGTCTAATAGATAATAAATGGATTGACAATGAGGAAAGGGGGAATTAAATAAAAGTTATTGATGAATACTGGGATTGGTGAATGTAATGAAAATAAAAAAAAACAATGAACAATAATAAATTAAACAGGACAATCAGGATAAAAGTATGCCACGTTGTGTAATATATTATATCCACCTGAGAGAGACAGAGATCCCTCAATCTTATAAGTAAATGTAAGAGAGATAATAGATATAGAAACATAGAAAGTGACGGTAGATAAGAGCCACATGGCCCATACAGTCTGCCCAGTTGTTTATTTAAAACTATACTGACCCTAGACTCTATTTACTCTCAATTTAGTTTGAGTATTAGGATATCCTTAGATTCATCCCAAGCATGTTTAAACTGTTCTACTGTGTTAGCCTCAACCACCTCAGATAGTAGGCTATTCCTCTTATCTACCACCCTTTCAGTGAAGTATTTTTTCCACAAATTTCCTCTAAATTTACCACCCTCCAGTTTAAATGCATGACCCCATGTTCTATTACACCTCTTTCTTTGAAAAATGCCACCCTCCTCTAGCCGGTCTTGATATATTTGAAAGCTGGTATCATATCGCCACTCTCCCTTCTCTGCTTCAAGCTATACATGTTTATTTCCTATAGCCTTTCTTGGTATGTTTTGTGACACAGGCTATGGACCATTTTAGTTGCTCTTCTTTGCAAAGTCTCTATTGTATTTATGTCTTTCTGGAGATATGACTTCCAGAACTGAACAAAGTATTCTAGGTGAGGTCGTACCAATGATCTATAAAGGGACATCATTACTTCTCTCTTTCTGCTATTAATTCCTCTCCCTATGTAACCAAGCATCTGACTTACCTTTCTCATTGCTTTGTTACATTGCTTGGCTACCTTTAAGTCACATGAAATAATGACTCCTAGATCCCTTTCTGCCTCAGTAGTTTCTAATGTAGTGCCATTAAGATATATTGAGCTTTTGGGCTTTTGTGCCTTAAGTGCATGATTTAGCATTTTTTGGCATTAAACTGCAGTTGCCACACTCTTGACCATTCCTCCAGTCTACCAAGATCATCCCTCATTTTGTGTATCCCTCCTGATGCGTATACCGTTACATATCTTTGTGTCATCTGCAAAAAGGCATATTTTCCCCTCGATACCACAGGCAATATCACCTATAAGATATTAAATAGCACTGGTCCAAGTACAGAACCCTGGGGTACTCCACTGGTTACATTACCATCCCCAGAAGGAATTCCATTTACTATCAATAAATAAAAGCCAGCGGTATGTGTAATTAGACAGAAGAGTGATTGGCCAATGGAGCAAAAATATACATTATAGTTAAGTATCATGTGAAGGTAAGAGGATAACTATTAAGTAGGACATCCACCCATATTGCAATAATTATAATATACCATTCGGAGAACTGATTATGGTGGATACATGGTGTGAAAGATTTTTAATATGATACATATTAAAGTCAATTCCCATATATATGGAGATAGTGGACTGTATTCAGAGATCCGTTTTTTGAAAGTACGCAATTCTATGCATGCACGTCGCAAGGTAGCATCCGCTTACACCCCCGACACTCCCCTCTCACGGCCGTGCTGTCGATGACTTACAAGTGCATAGACTACTCTGTTCTTTACCTGTGTACTTACGTGTGTATATGTATGCCGTACGTGCGATTCTTAATAACCATGGGCCGGATCCAGAACTACGTCCGTCTTCCATAGACGGACGTAGTGCAATAGACAGTAGCTACTGCGCATGCGTAGTAGCTATTGTACGTAATCTGCGTATCGTTTTGATACGTAGATTGCGTATATGCGGTCTTTTAGCCGGCATATAGGCAATCTACGTATCGAAACGATACGCATATTACGTACAATAGCTACTACGCGTGCGCAGTAGCTACTGTTTATTGAACTACGTCCGTCTATGGAAGACGGACGTAGTTCTGGATCCGGCCCCATGCCCTCATGCTTTCATTTACATGCCTCCCCGCACCCACTTTCATGTAAATTTTAACGTCCGCTTTTTAACCCCCCGCCCATCCGTACGTATTTCGGGAAGAAGACAGCAAAGGTAACTGAAGCTTACAACAGGTTGACACAAGAGACAGGAATGGAGACTGGACATATATAAAAGGGGCAGAAATGAAGGCTGGATATGCAAGAAAGGGGCTGAAGTGAATGACTCAGCAAATATATACAGACCCTCCAACATGACCCATTCCATTAGGTACAAAATTCTCTGGTCCTGGACTTCCAACTGTCAGTTACTATGGTAACAGCTTTGTTGAACATAAAATTTATTTTCAAAACATCAATTAATTGATTAAATCCAGGTAAGTGAGGCATGTATGAAGGATACAGATGAAGTTTATTTCAAGCACATATTCTTGTAATTATGGACAATACAGCAGGTGAAAAGATAATACTTTGCCAGAGCTCAACAGAAGCCAACACAAGGCTAAAATGGCAGACACACAATGAATTAGAGGCGGAACTAGCAAGTTGTGGGCCCAGGTGCAAAAAATATGCTTTTGTCCTGATGATATCACAGGTAATCTGGTGGGAAGCTTCGGTGATGCGGTGATGACGACTGTGGGCCCTTGTATAAGCATGGGCTCCGGTGCCGCTGCACCTATTGCACCAATGGTAGTTCCACCCCTGAACTAGAGACAGGATGTAGGGAGGAGTTATTACATCAGAGCCTAGCTACAGGAAATCAGGAGGGACAAATATAACCAAATGCAAAGCTTTGCAATAGTAGCAAGACAGAAACATGACAGCATATGAAACACATGTCGTGGGACATAACAATATGGGGCAGAAGTGGATGACATACAAGGGGTGGGGGCTCTGGGCTCTGCTTAATCTAAAAACGGCTCTGTATACACACACTGTGGATCCTGGGGGCTGGTGTGTAGTAAATTATTTCAGTATAAAAATAAAACTCCTTTATGCAAAATAAATTAGGCCCTATGTATTTGTAATGTTTGCCAACCACCTTACACAAAGCTATGGGGCCTTTATTATATTATAATGTAATAACATATTCCTTTACTGACCTTGATCACCAACAATACCATTGACCCACTGTGCAGTAGAGCTTACTCTCTGACTGTCAGCAACATCCAGGATTACTGTCTGCAGTCTACTGGATGATTCCTTCCTCAGTTCCTCAGCTCCTGTCTCTGTCAGACAAGCAGCTAAAACCCTCATTCCACGTTTATCCAGATTCTTTGCCAAGAGGTTCCCAAGTCCAGTATCACATCCGGTGATGAAGACATATTTATCTGTTATATTCTCCAGTATCTGTCTATGTCTGTACCATCTGTACAGGAGAACCAAAGCCAGCACCACCAGCAGAGGGAGCCACATGATACAGTGTCCTACAGTAATAGAAACAAACAATGATACATATACATACAGGTGCATTCTAATACAAGGGAGCTGCACAACCCTTAGTAAGAAAACACTTATCCTCTTTCAATCAATGAGCCTACACATGACAGCCACTAAGAGCCACTTGGCCCATCCACTACACAGTGTATTTTTTTTTTAAACCATAATGACCCTAGAAACATAGCATGTGATGGATGGTGGTACATCTAAAATAACTACTGTAAGTATCCTACAAAAAAACCCAAGAACAATATAGTCCTTTATGGGGGTTGTCTGGGTCCTGACAGTTAATGCAACACTTTAAACAATTACCTATATTAATGAATATTATGAATGCCTGGGTCAGTCATGCTGATAACACTGCAGCCAGACCGAAACACTAAAAAGAGGATCCTACACCCTCCAAGAAAGAAATTGAGAAAAATGGGATATAGTGCTTCGGTTTGGCGCTGTGTATAACCAATTAAAAAATAATAAATATACAATGAATAAAAGCAGGTGTAAAATCTACTAAACAGGTGAAATAAATTTTCAAGTAAAGGTGCTGTATCTTTAAGAGGAAAGGGTTCTATATACGTTGATCATCGTTCTTGTTCTTCCACCATGTAATGCATAAGTAGAGATCAGAGAAAAAAACATATATTAAAATGCAGTACAATTTATTACAAATATATAAAACATCCAGAACCGAAAAACGGAGCAGAAATGTTCTAATACATACAAATATAAAAACAAACAGAACCCTAAAGGATCCTGACGATCCCTTACAGGGATAAAGAACACCCCCAGTGAAAACAGTTCGTACCCGGTATGTGAGTATAGATGGAAAATACAAGGTCCCGTTGCCGCTGTGGAGGACGTAGAAAACCCGGGATACGTCCGAGATGGTGAAGATGACAGGCGGTCGGGATACTGCAGAGAGCCGAAGGTAGGAGTGTGACGCTGGGGAGTCCGGAAGTTACCGACTGACGCGTTTCGAGGGACGAGGCCTCTTTCACTTTTAGGATAGTTTTATTTTGTCTTTGACCGTGTGGTCTACAGAAATGTAAATTTGGTTAGTGAAGTAAAGGGGTATTGGACTGTTTTTATCCCAAAATGTCAATACTTAAAACTACTTTTTTGGGATAGCTATGGACATGGAAAATAGCAATTTAATTTATACTATAAAAAGAAGAACATAAGAAAATTGAAAAAAAAATAAATAAATAGTCCTCCACGGCACTTTGATGTGCATGATGCTGACGTGACATTACATCGAGGTGCATAATGCGGCTCTGCACAATGACACAGACACAGTGGCTGGATCATTTCCATCATTACATTCATAAAGGTGGTTCTATGATGCAAGAATGATTCAAAGGCATCTTTGCTTACCTTGTTGTAGAGATCAACCAGCTCTAAATCTGCTTAAATCTATTAATGCGGTAACTCTGCATATACTATGCCCTTTAACACCCAGTACTTTTATTACTATCCCCTGCTACAGTCATTGATGTTACACTGCAGAGGTTCCTTGGCCATGTTACCACAGTGTACAATACTGTGAATATTAAGAGCTAAGTCACATTTGATTTATTTCACATTTCATAAATATAGTAGCATTGGGCTGGATCCAAACCTTGTTAAGTGCATGAACTTAGTTACTCCTGGGCTAAACTATGTTGATTGCAGGGGAGTCATATTTCATCTGTTGCAAACAGTATTAGTGTTGAGATGTGGGTTTCCACACATCTTTAGTAAATATAGAAAATTCCCCATATGGCTGTGATTTTACACTTTCCGGTAATGCATTACAACTTAAACTTTGTTTCAGATAATGGGCTTGATCCAGACCTTGTTAAGTGCATGAACTTAGTTACTCCTGGGCTAAACCATGTTGATTTTCAGGGTAGTCATATTTCATCTATTGCAAACAGTAGTAGAGTTGAGAGGTGTTGTTTCCTATCCCAAGTCTAAATAACAGTGTGATAGTAAAGCTGGTCAGTGTCTGTGTGCATTAAGCAATTCAGAGATATATCTCTGCATGCAAAGAATACAATTAGCTTGGCTCCCCCTGAAATCAACATGGTTTAGCCCAGGAGTAACTAAGTTCATGCACTTAACAAGGTCTGGATCCAGCCCATTGTTTCCAGAGGATTTAGATGACATCTAAATATACTTATTATTAACTTTTTAAGAGGTAAAGATCAGACTGTTGTAATATACATGAGACAATATAAGCTGAGTGACCAGCTCACCTTTATTTTAAAGTTATAATTTCCAGTTTCTTAAACTCTTCAAATCTCCAGAATGAATTTATTCACTTAGAGGGTTCACAGAAGTGCACTAAGTATTACCTAGGTCTCTAATGAAACTGACTGGAACTTGTTCATAAAGAGAAGAACCAGTCTGTCAGGTGTAGCAGTCATTTTTAGTACTTGTCAGATCCCCTATCCCTCAGAAATGTTATTACAACAAACATAAAAGATATTTCTGAACTGTCTGTTTTAATTCCACTTCCAAGTTGCTCAAGTGCTCTCATTCCAGTAACTAAGGTGGATTGTATGGGATGGTGCACACATGCGTGGTCCTAACTCCGACAGTGGGTCGTATTTCATGTGTTTTTAAAGTAAGGGCTAACTTACCTTAGAGGCACCCCTTAAAGCCTTCAAAATAGCTTCTGTGGACCAATACAGCCCCCAGACATGCTTCCAAACAAGAATACGCAAAATGGTGGTTTCTAAAACCAATTTATAGTTTAATCCAGAGCTGGTTCATGAAAGGCATATTAAGTATAATTAATGTTTTATTTTACAGATAGAGGACCGGATTCAGAGTTTAAAACGTACTATTCTTTAGAAACACGCACCTCTGAAACGGCTGTAACCAAAACGGGCCTTTTTAATAAAAAAAAAAAAAAAAGCAGTCCGAGGTTTGTTGTTTTTTGTTTTTTTTATAATAAAAAAGTTAACCCCTTCCGTTCTGCCCTCCCCCTGCCACTACAACATAAAAAAATTAATAACATCCCGGCGCTAATGACAGTTCCACTGTCATCGGGGCATATTTATACCCTTTGCCAGTGTCTGAATTCTCATTTCAAATGTTTTCATGTGAAAACTAGCATTATCGCATGAAAATGAAGTTTTTGAAATTTAAAAACCATGGATCGGCATGGAAAACTACAGTTTCCATGGCAATGCATGTACATAATGCATCACCCCAACACCCCTTTCTTTTTGTTATATTTACAAAGCCTGTGAGCGGCGTTTTGCACTCCGCTACCGCCGTAAAACTAGGGCCAGCTCAGGCTGCGTTAGGGGTAAGTATTCCAGCGATCTCCCCATATGCCACCTCTTTTCCTCCCCCTAATAGATGTTATTAGGGGAAGGAAATTGGGATCATGTAGGGAGAGACTGCTGGAATAAACCAAGTGTGGAAAGTAAAAAATAAATAAATATATGTAAAAAACAATAACAAAAAAAAAACAAAAAAAACAGAACTTACCTTTCGGGTAGACACGTCCAGCTCTGAAGATTTCAGAGTCCTGATAAGAAGACGGCATGCAATATGGTTTTCATATCAGGACTCTTTGAAATTTTCAATGTCCCGAACGGGAGTCTCTGCGCATGCATACGAAGTATGAATGAAGTCATGCTAGGAGCCCAGAGATCATCACAGGACCTCGCAGGGCAAGTAAGTTTTAGTAAATTTTATGAACGAAGCTACCAGGCTTGCTGATAGCCTGTCACAGCATTGTTCATTAAATAAAGAAGCTCTATGTAAATAGTGCCCTTAGTGACAACCACAACCAAACCCACAAACTTTGTATAGATGAAAGGAAATAATCAATAAACTTACCCCTCCAGTGTGTGTGCAGGAAGAGAACAATTTAGGAACAGTGAAACCTGGAGGTATAAATAACATGCTACCTCTTCATTGCTTTTTATCATTTTTGCTCTTCCTTTTTGGTTTTGTATTTTCCATGTATTTCCATGTGGTTCTCTTTTTCTGATTTGGATGGAGGTCTCATACCCCTAGCTCTTACCTTGGAGACTTTAGTGTCACGTTTAGGATTATGCTTTCTTTCTCACTTACCAGTACTCCGGTGATATATGAATATGTCTATGCAATGTTGAAATTATTCTGTGTGATCCTTTTCATTGCCTGCCCTTGGCCTCAGTGTTATTGAACTATAACCTCATAGTGTTATCTTTATTACTGTCTTAATGCCTGTATAGTTTCTGTTGCCACATACAACCTCTGCATCAATGTTATTCTTCTTCATTGTGTCATTCTGTTTTGATGACTCTTATGAATGTACTTATGTGCTTGGCATTACTTAGCCTTATTGTAACCGCCAGAGCAGCCTGTGCACTGACGTGTGTTCCATTTTTAATAGTACATTTCTCCAATCTCCAGCGCTGTAGGGACACGGCGAGCTGTCGCCTACATATTACGCTGAGTTTCTAGGCTACAGGAGAGACGCTGGTATACCGGGAAAGCCTGGTCACAATCAGCTGCTACTTCGGGAAGCGTGGGTGTTTCCCAGGCAATGGGGAGTGACAGGCTGGAGCAGATGCCGCTGCTACCCGACGCTTGGCACTGGCTGTGTAGTGTCTCTGACTTTTATTTTAAAGATAGAAGGTTATGGTTAGTCGCTGGGTAATGGCTAGAGTTCCATCTGCCCGGCACATGCGCAGATTGGCTCAAAAGCCGATCTTACGCTTACGCCCGCCGTCCTAGCGACGGCGAGCGTTATTCTGGATCAGGCCCGAAGTGCAGATGTGTAAATCATAGTCTAAGGATTAGACTTACTAAACTGCAGAAAAGGAAAAATGTTGATGTTGCCCATAGCAACCAATGAAATTCTAGCTGTCACTTACCTATTCATACTAGAGAATCAGCTAAAATCTGATTGGTTGCTATACTGCTGTTACATTGTAACATTCTTTGTATTGCTTTAATCCCAATTTCTTGTCCAGGTGTCACGGCAATCATTACAGTTTTTTCTTCTTCAGTCTTGGTGATTGGCTACAGCTGACATAAATACACCTCCTGTGACTTACCTGATACACAGTTCCTTGAGAAAGCTCAGGCGAAACTCGAATATTATAATCACAATGCTGTGCCCCCCTTATAATCACACTGATGCACCCCCTTCATGCTTACCCTGCTTGTGCCCCCATTACTTACCTTTTACTTGGCCTTCTTTCTTCTGTTTCTTCAGTCTCCTCTCTGCACGCTCCTCACTGAAAGTCACTCCCGACATTCAGTGAGAAGGGAGCATGGAGGAATGAGGAGAGCGGAGGATGCTGAGTCCCGGCGCTGCCATATTAAGTAAGTATACCTTTATTTTTATTTTTTTAAGTTCTTTTATTTTTATTGCAGCACCGGTGTGACCAGCTGAAGATGGTATGGTGTCTCCCCCACCATTCTTAGTGGGTTCCGCTGGCTCTGCCCAAGACATAAGACATACTATGCATGCATACACACACATACACACACAATGCACCCATAAGACATGCTACACACACAGTGCACCCATAAGACATGTTACACACACACTGCACCCATAAGACATGTTACACACACATACACAGTGCACCCATTACACTTACACACACACACACACACTTCAGCCATTAGACAGAATTGGGCAGATCCAGACCTAAAAACTACGGCGGCCGTATGCGTAAGAACGGCATTTCTGGTATTCTGTGCATGCGCCGGGCAGATGTTGCCCGGCGTAATCGATTTATCAGGGTGCCCTGGATCGGGCGTCCGTAACTACAGCATAGTTACGGACGAAGGGGCATGCAGCACCGTAACTACGCTGTAATTACGGAAGGTAGGTGGGGGAGGGAGGGAAATTAGGAAGGGAGGGCTGGGTTAGGGCGTTACGTTTAGTTTCCTTCAGCCGGCGTAACAGTGGGTAAGTACGCCGGGACAGGGGGAGTGTTGGGGGAGTGCTTATGAGCTACACTGGCCGTACTTACAAAGTATGGCACAGTGTAGCTCTGGATCAGGCCCAACGTGCACCCATTAGACATATACACACACTGTGGACCATTTAGGACAGTGTACACACACTTCTCTTTGCAGCATCTACAGTACCTCTCATACCACAAAAAAATCACTTTAGACAATGCAGACACATGATTGTACCTGAAATTCTCTGACACAGAAGCATCTTCCATGTGCTGCATAGACAGGAAAACAGAGGAAACACTGACTCCTCCCTCTGATCAGATGACTGGTCACATGGGTGAATATGCCGTACTCAATCATCGCTGTCACCAACTAAACTCCCAACAGTCAAATTCATCTTGTGTTCCCCTCGCGCTCCTCAACTCAAATCCTAACAGCTGACCGTTGCCTAGCAACGTCCCACACGCTAGCCTGTGCTCCAAAATGAGCTTGAGATGCATGCATTTTTCATGCTCTCATGATCGCATTAAAGAAGCCTCATTACAGTAATTGAAAGAAGGTGTACACCGCTCTCCCAACTCCCAGATCTGTGAATTGGTTACTATAGACATCTCCATTTTTCCTTTTCCGCAGTTTAAATCTAGCTATATATCACCTAAAACCTGAATGGAGAGGGGAGGCATAGTTGTTAGCATAGTTCTGCTAAGCTACTAAGCACATTATGCACTTTACATGCAATTTCTAATTGATTTTTTAAATCATGTTTATTTGCAGCAAATTACCCTAGGTACAGGGGAGTCAGAAAATGTTTAAAGTTGAAGGGACAAGATATAATTTTGGCCTGTTGCTGCGTTTCTGCCTTGAAGGCTCTTCATGTATGACTGCTGTCATACTGAATATACAAGTTTCCTATGTGGAGCCTCCGTGACCCTTCTAACAGGTGTGAAGCGCCTGTGAATCAGATTGCTCTCAGGGAAAAAAGGTAAGGGTACTAAATATAATTCTATACATGGTACAGTTACGTTTATATATCTGTGTATGTATATAACAATGTGTCTTTAAATTGTACAGTATGGGCGTGCTTAGGCGTGTAAGTACATGCAGCCATTGTGGCCGACTGCAGTTACGCTTGGAGAAGTTAAGGTAGGGTTTGGCAAGCGTAAAACGGCAAAAATACGTACGGCTGAGGGGACTGCATAGTAATTATGAAAGCGTAAATACGCTATGCGTTAAAACGTAAACCGAACGTAGGTCTGGATCTAGCCCATTGCATTCAAATACATATACTTTAGCATGGAGTTGGTCCCACTCTTCTTGGAAGGCTTTCCACAAGATATTGGAGTGTTTCTGTGGGTATTTGGGGAGCAGTTTTGGGGAAGTACCAGTTACTACGAAATCAAGTTTAGTACCACACTGCATATCATGTAGCTACTCATAACCTACATATATAGTTTTTTTTATTTATATAATTTTTGAATACATATTTTTGCAATGATATTGACGTGCATTTTCTACCAACATTATTCAGCTCCCAAGAGGTTTTATTATATATGCTCTCTGCCATCTGGTTAAAGTACAAGTACAAACACAGAATGGAAGCTGCTCAATCAATTTATAGGTAAATGGGAACAGGTGCATGAACAAGGGGAAAAATATCCCCAGCACACTGCCATAAACCAGTAAAAGACTATACCGCCTATCTGTAAAATAAAACACAGAAATGTTTGTTACACATATTTGCGCAAATATGCGATAAGCCACCAGCCACCGTCAAGGCCTTTCTGTATATGGTGGTCCTAACTCTAACAATGAGAGTCCTATATATATATAACATATATATGTTTATAAATTGAGAACCAAACTTACCTCAGGAGACACCCCTTAAGGTCTTCAAAATGGCTGCTGTGGAGCAGCTCCCCCTCTCAGCTGCTGCTCTCAGACATGTCCACAGAATGCAACGATTGACCGGTAAATTTGTGTGACTGGGCAGAGGCTCAAGACA
>WWET01000034.1:679442-702430 GCA_011038615.1 Limnodynastes dumerilii
GTTTGCAATTCACTATTAGGTGTGGATAAGGCCCATAGTGTATTTTTGCGTATTCTTACCCAGAAAATGTATACCAAAAAAACAAAAACAAACAAATGTAGACTATAATGCACCGCAAGGCTGCGACTGTCTGGAATATTATGAGGAAGGTGGAGAAAGGGTGGACTAACACAGGATACTGTTACATTATCTCCAGATCAGACATTTCTGAATTAATCATATTAGTACTCACTCAAATCAGCCCAGTGTTGTCATGCAGAATGTAACAGATCAGTAGACAAACAACATCATATACCAAACAATATCAAAGGGTTCTATTATCCTTTCTTCAATCAATATCTTTATTAATGTTTACCATAAAGTGATCTGAACACACTACGTGTGAACTCTGTGGGTGGATATATTTTATATGACTACAAGCTTTTTATCACTTTTTCATTTTATTAATACAATCCTCCTCATTCATTTCATTTCATGGTTTCCAGAAGTCCTTTAATGATCAGAACCGCGATGTGACTCGTACTCTCTACATAGGTAACGGCACGGTTTTAGAAAAAACACTATAAACAAGTTGGAGGAGTGAAGAATTTTTAGGGAGGTCCAGAGCTATTGTTTGATGTCCTAGCATTTAATGGCTTATTTACTTTTTGTGAAGATATAATCGACTAATATAGTTGGACAATAGGAAAGTGGTATCAAGTAAAGTTTGGCATCCCAGCCAGCAGAGTAGCGAGTCTGTGGGTAGACAGCAGTCAGGGCGTGTTCTATACAATCTGTGACCAGGTGAAGTTTTGGACTGGACTTTGAAAGACTGTTAGCGATTCTCTTACAATCTGTAGAAGCAAAAAGAAAGTTAGAACCATAGAAATCCTAATAGTGATTAAATAATGGCATGCTGGTGTTTTCTGAACACGGCACAAAACCTTTATAAACCTTTATATCAGTGCATGTTCACAAACCAGTTGTGGAAAATCTGCTGTTTCAGTCTTCTCCATAGTGAGAAGTTATGTCTGTAATGTCTGTAATCTGTGAACTATTTTTGCCTTTTTCTTAAAGAAACCACCTTTTCCTCTAGGCAACATTTCAATGTTCTACAGATCCTCTGTCATCCTTGCAATGTGTCATTGCCCCATATCTGTAATTATATTATATGGTTCCATTGTAAAGTTTAACAGCCCTCTCTGTCTGCTATGACCCTGTTTTGTTTTATAATGTAAGTTTAAAAATGTAAAGCTACTATATTAAACAGGAAATGGTAATAACTAAAGATGCAAAAATTCTTAATCCTGTTTATATTTTTAGCAATCCATTGTTATAAATATTACACGTGGGTTAAGGTGTCAAGAGTATGTTACGTGCTGGGAGTAAAACATATTATATTTAGGATATCTATTACACCATTGGGATGCAATGTATAGGAAAATATTATCATTATAATAAAATCAGAACAAATGTAAAAATAGAGATAATGCTGACTGTTACAAGAATACCACCTACCAGGGCGCTAAGTCTTACTAGGAGTCTGGCCTTTTCAGGAGCCCATGATAGTGGAGGCAGGCTGGGCTGCAGACACCTAGCAGGTTCTGAACCCTGGTGGTAGTTACCGTGAACTAGCAGGAAGGTGCAAACTACAGAAATCTCAGAGAAACAACCAGGAGTAACCCAGGCAGTGTGTGAGGTAGAAAGCATACAACAAAGAGAGCACTGGTAGGAGAGAGGCTCTGAAGGCGTGAAATGGAAAGCACACAAAAGAATAGAGCACAAAAGGACAATCACAAAGACCACCAACAAGGGGGCACAATCACACACAAAGGCAAGGCAAGGTGGGCAAACAGGGAAGTAATGGACCAGGGTGCAGATAGAAGGAGCAACCACAGCCACCAGGAGAGTCAGGAACAAATGTAAACCATTCAGAAATAGAAGATCCATAAGAGAGCAAGGCTGAAAAGCTGATGCTATAACCAGCAGCATGTGTGAGGTGCTGCCTTCACGCCGTTTGGGCTCCATTTACTATCTTCCATTTCATAGGATAAAGCCTGTTTTTATGTGAAAACAGGCTTTATCGAAGTTTTCTTTATTAAGAAAGTTATCATTGCCATGGAAACTAGTAAATGCGGGCTGGCCGATCGCTGGCGTTAGTGAAAGAATTCCAGCAATGTCTCCATATAGCCCCCCCCCCCTATTAGCTGTTATTAGGGGTATATATCATTACCATTGGAATAGAAAATTATTTTTTTTTTAAACCTAACCATTAGTATAAGAAGTAACAATGTTACAGCCTGAACTCCAGCAATAAAATATCCAGAAATGTATAGTCTGTAAATAAACAAACCTAGATGGGCAATATGAGCTGTGATACAGAAAGTGGTCCAATGAACACAGCATGCAGGGAACTACCATAAGTATGTAATATTAGTATGTAGTATAGATATTGTTACATATACATTTATAATTTATAATTAGTTTTGAATCATCGATTAATTTGCACATTTGCTGCTTTTTACTTCTGTATATTTAAGTGTTTACTTTCCTATGAGTCTCTATTGCTTGAAAAGTCCCACATTAGAGACAAAACGTGTTGCAAGAGACCTGTTTTACTTGTTACAACCTATGCCAGGCTGTAACATTGGGGTCTATTTACAAAGATCATTTTAGTGCGATAGGGCCAGTTTTCACTTCAAAACTGGCCCTATCGCATTAAAATGAAGTTAAGCATATTTACAAAACGTCGGAGCTGAGTTTTACACTCCGCTCCCAGCGTTAGACTATCGCCAGCTCAGACTGGCGTTAGGGGTAAGTATTCCGGTGATAAAAATCAGTAAAAAACATTAAAAAACATTGAAAATATAAATAAAGATTAAACTCACCTGTCTGGGCGTCCCGTCGGGCTGCAGCTGTCCGGTCCCGGCATGAATACACTGCACATGCGCAGTGTTTCTCATGTCAGGAGTTGGAAACATTTCAAAGTGTGTAAAGAGAAGCACTGCACATGTGCAGTGTTCTCATGTCCTGCGCATGTGCAGTGTTTCTCAATTCGGCATTGACATTTTTCTAAGTCCTGATTGAGAGGTACTGCGCATGTGCAGTACTTCATTCAGGGATCGCACGGAGGAGGATCACAGAACCTACTCGCAGCTCATCGCGGTACCTCAGAAGAGGGGTGAGTATTAGTAAATAATGTTAAGGAAGCTGCCAGGCTCGCTGAGATGATAAGCAAGCCTGATACAGCTTCTTTCACAGAGAATGAACAAGGTAAGTAAATAGAGCCCAGAGTCTCTGAGCCAGGTCGAACAATGTTGGTGATAGGCTCGTTGACCATAGCAAGACCTTGCTGGAAAGGTGAGTATTGTAAATATGGGCCACAATATTGCCAGGCTCGCTGCGTTAATCTTTGTAAATGGAGCCCTTTGTCTCAGATTAGAGGGCCACAGACAGGCAATCTGCAATTCAATCAGAGACAGGGAGCGTTTGCAGGATCCCACATTTGCATGCCGTCACGTTGCCTGTGACCACATTTATCAAAGGAAGGTAATGCCAGAATAAAGTGAGCACCACATACCATCGCAGGCAAAAAATTAGTAGCAGTATTTTAGGAAAAATCGTAATTGGGGAAATAGTTCATAGTAGGTATAAAATTTATAGAAGGTTCTTCATTATATCTACCTACAGATTATTGCACAAATTATCTATAGGGAGTTACTTTCACAATATGTTCCTGCATGTGTGTAAGCGAAGAGTAGGGAAGTAGACTTTGAAAACTAAATATGACGAGAGCTGAAATTTGTGTGGTTATTGAATTACCTATAATGAATGGACAGCAAGACACCACTTAGTTATATACAGTTTATGAATTTAGCTATTGAAAGCACCAACAAGTTCCCCAAAACATGCATGTTTAAAGAGCACTTACATGCTTCATACTTTTGTTGCCCATAACTTTTGCGGATTTCTTCCGGAGCCTTCTCCCAAAGTTTTTCTATTTTCCCTACTATTATATCAGAATTAGTGATATCTGTTCTGAAGTAGCCAGGTTCCACTATACAAACCTTCACACCAAACGAGGCCATTTCACGGCTGTAGGATACAGAAATATTAAAGAATGCAGCTAGAATAAATTATAAATAGGTTGAAATATAGAAACACTAATATAAAGTCGCTAAATATGGTATTGTGTGTGCTGTCTGTATGCTGTATTCTAATATAACACCAATGTCTGGGATAGTAGAAGAGAGATGCAGTATCATAGTCTTTCACAATAAAATGACAGAAATGACACTTATTTAACAGAAGTGGAAAATGCGGTTTTGGAAATTCCAGAATTTTATGTCTTTTATGCTCCAGTCTAGTGACTGAAAAATGTCAGGGAGTAAATCAGTTTGATTAAAATGACAATGATAAAAAATATTATCCATAGTGCTGCATAGATGGCTTATTGACATCCTGTGAGATAGCCCTCCAATTAACAAATAAATACTGCAATATGAAGCTTCATTGCTATATGAAATAAAGCTAATTGTTCCTCTCAAAAGGCAACTTTCAGAAAATATGTTCAATGAACAAAAATAATTTCCACTATTATTATAGAATATGTAGGAACAGTTTGTAAGATGTTTTACATTCATATGGATTAAATGCTTAACTGTAAATGGTCTATGCTTTTCTAGCTACACTTTACATATAAGACAACACTGGAACACCCTCCTTTGCATATTGAAAAATACTTGTTCAGCAAGATATGATACATTTTGCTGAGGGTATTCCTACATTACAAGTTCCCCCAACATACTGGAACCATGCAATCACCAGGACATAGTGGTATTCAAAATGGTCACGTTTATTTAGTTTCATTGGTGTGTTTCATTGTTATTTACTTTTTATTTTGATTTCCATCTAAATCACTTCATTGATATTTCCACAGAAAGGAATTTCATTAATTTTTTTTTTTTTTTACATTTTAAATGGAGAATGTGAGTTTCAGATTCATTGATAGCACAAAATGAAAACAATTGAATATTATTATTATCATTTTTTATAAGGCACCAAAAGGTGTCTACTGCGCCATACAAAATAAAACAAAATACAGTACAGACATACAGGGCAGGGATGGACAGCATAGTACATATTAAAATACAATATAAATATAAAAATATTACAAAAATACAATAAAGTGAAGCAAGCACAGAACACAAGGCAAGATGGGAGGTGTCAAGCTTGGCAGATCAGGGAGGAGGGGATAAAGTGCAGTGAGAGGTTGAGAGGGAGCCACCATGTGGGGATGGGGTAAAAGGGTAGCAGAGGGGCACAAGAGGGTATGAAGTGAGGGGGGTGTGGTGGAGGAGGGAACAACACTAAGATGGAGAGCCCTGCTCAAGTGAGCTAACACACTAAGTGGGAGAGATGAACTTACAGAAGACATATTGAGGGGGAAGGAAGTTAACTGCTGGTGTGAGCAGAGGAGAGGAGGAAGGAAATATTTGATGTCATCATATATTTGGTATTATCAATATCACTTACGCCGCACAATTACTTACTTGTACAACAGTTTTCATAAATGCTCCCACTAACTTGTTTAACATCCTTTAATGTTCTGTTTAAAAAACAAACATCTCTTACCGGAGACTGTCTGAGAATGATTCCACTCCATATTTAGAGATGCAGTAACCTCCTCCACAGACTGCCAGTCTGCCAGCGATACTGGAAATGTTCACCACTCTCCCCCGTGCTCTCCGGACCATTGGCAGCATGTTAAGTGTAACATCTATAAGTCCCAATAGGTTTACATTCAAAATTTTTACAAAATCCTCTTTGATCAGCCATTCATTGGGAGCGCTGGGGATAATTATCCCTGCATTATTCACAACACCCCAAAGCCCTGTATAAAAGATATTGGTAATTAGAAATACTGCAAGAAAACTACAAAAAGCTACAAAGATACAAAAGGTCATTTATATAATACAGGTTTCATTTGTAGAAAACGTTTAAATACCATAAATGTGTTGTTCCTTCAGGATCACAAGAGTTTATATCATGTACTAATAAATAGGGAATAGAATAGTGAAATAAGCCCTGGTGCAATCTTCTTTGGGCACATGAAATTATAAATACCTTTCTTCTGAAAATTTATAATGTTTATAATCAAATCTGAGAAAATATTTCACATTACAGATTACAGATTGTAACAGATTAAAATACTTTTAGTGGTGCATTCAATTAGATGGTCCACCCATAGGTACCAATAGTTAAAAGAGAAAGAGAAGGGGCCGTATTCACAGATACGTTTTTTAAAAGTACGCAATTATACGCACGCACGTAGCAAGGCAACGCACACCAACACCCATGACATCCGTACATATGTCCCCAAGTGCGATTCACATGTCCGTGCCTGAAGCACTTGCGTGCGTATATTCTGTCACTTATGTAAATAAAGTTACTACGCATGAGAAGTTAAAAAGTTAAAACATATCTAAAAATACTTCACGTGAAATGGCACTTTGCTCTGATTGGGAAAAGATCGGGAGCTCAACTGCCAGTATGCCAAAATGCAGATTCTTTGATTGATGGGGATGCCTGATCTACACTTCCATACATGACCTGACATGGGCAGCTAAGTGCTATATTTAATGTTAGATTTAGGGTAAAGGTTAGGCTGCCATTAGGGTAAGGTTTAAACTTAAGTTAAAATTAGGCTGTCATTAGGGTTAGGTTTAGTCTCTGACTTTGACCTTAGTGTTGTAAATCCACCTTGTCTAGGTAATTTTGTCAATATTTATACACTGTCAACCTAATGTTGTTGAGTGTATGAATGTCATTTGAGGCATTGCCCTGACAGTTGCTTATTAGATAATGGTGTCAATTGTGTATTGAGACTTTGAATATCTGTCTTGAACTACAAACTTAAATTGCCTCCAGTTCTCAATTTTGATTGATTTGCTGATCACACTTATACCCCTTTCACATCACCATGAAATACCCGGGATTTTCGACAAAAACCCGGGTCTCGGCAAAATCCCGGGTATTTCGTGGAGATGTGAAAGGGGTACTTCCGGTGGACCCGTGTCAGAAGACCCGGGAATTCAACCCGGGTAAAAAGAAGGGTTATTCCCGGGTCCGACACGGGTAGGGGTGCAGTGTGAAAGGTGCTACCCGGGTAGCACCTAACGCACTTAATTGGTGCAATTTGTTTACTGTTGCCCTGGCAACAAGTGTTGCCAGAACAACGGTAAACAAACTGCTCTGTCTGATGACGACAGGGCAGACCCGGGTTTCTGAATTACCCGGGTCTGCCCTGCAGTGTGAAACGGGGGCTGTGACCCTGGGATCCTCTGCTGCCCTGGCAATATCCCAGGGCTGCAATCTGAAAGGGGCATTAGGCCCGTATTCAGAGTACCGGACGTATTACATACACGTCCGGTGTTTAGTTATTTTTACTACTGCGCATGCGTAGTCATTTTTTAAAGTAATCTACGTATCTTTATGTTACGTAGCCTGCATATATGTGGTCTTAAAGACCGCATATACACATCCCGGGTCTGTGAACCCGGGATATTGCCGGGGTGGTGATGTGAAACAGGTATTAAATGGACTTAACTCCTAGTCCTTACTACTGGATAAATATCAGCTGTAACCATCTCCATGAACCCTTAATATAAGGTGTATATTTTCCAATGCTGGGTAAAGCAAATAAATCTAATTAAATCTCCCATAAGGCTCAGTGTTAGGTCCATTGCTCTTCTCTATCTTCCCTTAGACAGTTAATAAAGACATTTGGATTTCGGTATCATCTCAATGCAGATGATACAAATATCTATCTATCCTCTCCTGATCTCTTACTATGGCCCGGATTCACACCTGAGAATTTTAGCAGACTGCAGAGTGATGCGTATGAAAGCAATGGTACTACGCTAGGGGGAGATACGCATGGGGGCTGCGTACAAGCATTTCCATTGTACAGTAAGGGCTTGTGTAGAATTCAGTATTCCGCACAGAAGAGTTTCTGCTTCCATTGTGTGATATATAACACTTGCCTTTATTATCAATCACCACTGTCCTATAGAGTATAAGCCTGCAGGCAGGGCCCTCTTACCCACCAGTCTGATTGTTACTACCCAGTCATGTTATAATGATTGCTACAATTATAAAGAACTACATAATATTATTATGGCGCTATATAAAACCCTGTGAATAAGTAGGGATGGGATCCAGACCTCCACTGCCACTATAGTCAGATCTCCAACTGCAGCAGAAGTCTGTGGCTGGTTTCCCATTGCATCCTAACTACTGCATGAGTGAGGGGAGGCCTCATCTGTACAGTCATTGCGCTAGCTCACCCCTATTCTCTGGATCCAGAACTCTGTCCCAGTACTGTGTGTCCTGGTATTGTGGCACTCACACATGTACCAAAAGGGGGTGTTTTTTTCAATCCTAGATATTGGGAAATGCCTGTTTAGCATATATTACGATCTGGCCCTATAATAAAAATCTTTTTACAATCTAAAATTAATAAAACACCAGTTTAGTTTAAGTATATATAGCAGGCATAAATTCCTTATTTCCATACTATTTCCATCAAAATATTACCTATATTTCATCGTTTTTAGACATGCATATATGAAAGCCATTTCTAACTCTTTATATACAGTATCACAACGTTTATTTGTTTTCTGAAAAATATAAAAAATTCTATGTATTTATATAAATCTGACCTTTATCACGAACAATACCATTGACCCACTGTGCAGCAGAGCTTACACTCTGACTGTCCGTAACATCCAGTATTACTGTCTGCAGTCTGCTGGATGATTCCTTCCTCAGTTCCTCAGCTCCTGTCTCTGTCAGACAAGCAGCTAAAACCCTCATTCCACGTTTATCCAGATTCTTTGCCAAGAGGTTCCCAAATCCAGAATCACATCCGGTGATGAAGACATATTTATCTGTAATATTCTCCAGTATCTGTCTATGTCTGTACCATCTGTACAGGAGAACCAGAGCCAGCACCACCAGCAGAGGGAGCAACATGATGAAGTGTCCTTTAGGAAAATGAATAAAGTTAAAAAATATATGCAAATTAACCAACTTACAATTTTAATTTACCATACAAAATCATTACTATTAATGGGCTGGATCCAGACTTAAGAAGGAGCTTGAAATTAAGAGATGAAAGTTACTCCTGGGCTAAACCATGTTGATTGCAGGGGAGTCAAATTTCATCAGTTGCAAACAGTATTAGAGTTGAGAGGTGATATTTCCTATCTCAAGTCTAAATAACAGTGGTCCAGATTCACATTTAATAACGTTAGGTGACTTACGCACGCAAGGTAACCTTAGCGTAATCCTAGCGTAACCCTAGTGTAACCTTAGCGTAATCCTAGCGTATCAAAAATCGAACTTTGTTCCGTCCGAGCCCATTTCCGAGGAAATTGATTCTTCCGAGGAAATGGGCTGTGCTTCCCTTCCGCCCGCTAAAGTGGGCGGGGGGAAGCATGTTAAGTGTAGAGTGACGCAAGAGGGGAGTGACAGGGGGTGTGCACTCCCCTCTTGCTCGCGTAATTACAGACCCCCGCACACACAGAAAACGTGCGGGGGTCTGACTCCGGTCCAGTGTGATAGTAAAGCTGGTCAGTATCTGTGTGCAGTAAGCAATTCAAAGATATATCCCTGCATGCAAGAAATACAATTAACTTGACTTCCCCTAAAATCAACTTGGTTTTTCCCAGGTGTAACCTTCCTCTATTAATTACAAGCTCCTTCTTAAGTCTGGATCCAGCCCAATATGTATATAAATAAACAAATAAACAGCAAAACAACATGACATTTTAGTGGTCAACAGTTTGATTTCTGCTTCCCTACCCTTGAACTAAGATATGGATTAACATTTCATTTTACTGTTAAAGCTGGCCATACACTAGAGTGATTATTTGCCCAATCACCCAATTATCGGGTGATCGGGGAAATAATTGCTGTAGGCCTGCTGAGACCGATAATCGTCCTAGTGTATGGCCAGCTTTAGTGTAATAGCTTGCATTCTTTGTTTGATGGTAGTAAAAGTAAACACCTCATTACATGGATGGTAATTTCTAACAAGTTTATGTAGCATGGATTAATGGCACCTGGAGTAAGTAAATGCTACTTTTGCCCCCCAACCCCGTCCTCTCATAGTGTAGTTCCCTGACGTTTGCTGGCTAAAAGGAAGTGTTGATTTTACTGAAATGAATATTGATTGTTGGCTTCTTCTCTTCCTGCCTCATGTTGTTTCTTACCGCACTAGAATTCTGTGGAGAAAATGAAGATAGCCGCCATTACACATCTCCCCCCCTCCCCCATTACATGTATTCCTTCCTCTGTTACACATCTGCCTTCAGTCTCTCCCCCTAATGACATACCTGCCTCCTTGTGCCCCATCTCCAATACACTTCCCCCTTCCTACACCCCCTCCATACACATTCCCCTTCCTGTCTCCCTTACATTACACATCTATGGTCATCGCGCAGTATATAAAGAACATGTGGGGTATATTATGGGTCTGGGATTGACACATACTACATAATATGTGGTTTATATTAGGGTTTGGGAATGGGAAGCTATATACAGTATATAATGTGCCATTCCCAGACTCCCAATATATTATAATATGTGTCTTACCCAGACCCATGATATTCCCTACTATTACATTATATAGTGTGCCATTCTAGATCCCTAATATTATCCCACATGTAATACTGGTAAATTAGGCATCTGGAGATAGCGGACAGTATGCAGACTCCCGGACGTATAATATATACGTCCGGAGTTTTGCGGTTTTTAGCAGTGCGCATGCGCAGTAAATTTTTAACATAATCTATGTATGTTTTTCTTACGTAGATAGCGTATATGCATAGATGCGCATATGTTATACGTCCGGGAGTCTGCATACGGTCCAGCATTCTTAATTTTTCGCAAGTTTCCAGCGACAGATTGCTACACCTATGGCTGCTGTCTTTACAAAGACTCTGATAGCAACAGGTCAGCTTATTTCATTATAACCATATCCATCCCTTCTCGCAACCAACCCTAACCTTCCCCTGACTCAAACCATCCTCGTCCTGTAGCCTAACCTTAACCCTTCCCTAACCCTAGCCATCCTCATCTGACAGCCAAACCTTAACTCGCCCTTTTCTGCAGACCAACCTTTACCCTCCCTGTCCCACAGCTTAAACCTAACCAAAATGGAAACCTTGTCAAAACAAGCTCTTTTGACATTCCAGGATTGAAGTTTCTTCATTAAAAGGCTGTCAGCAATGATGCAGCCCAGATTGGCTGTTCTAGTGTTAAGAATGGGCTATCGCAGCAGCAGCAGCTACATGCCAGGACCTATGCAATCATTCAATCTGTGAATTTTACCGCTCATTCATGAAATATGCCAGGGAATGGGGATGAAAAGAATCTTGCTTGGCAGGACACAAGCCACAGGAAGCTGCTGATAATTCATAGCCTATATGGCACCATATTGGTAGCATTCCATAGACTTTACTAAATATGTGGAGGGTATGCAAATGCTGCTCATGCATTTTGCTGTGTGGGGGATTTTTTTTTTTCAAGAAATAAAATAAATACAAAAAATGAAAAAACATATTTTTTTTATAAAATCTGAAACACATTTTGTTCATGACTACCTTCCTAGCACATATGCATCACAAATGAAATGCTCACACAGAGCATAAGCACTATTTGCATTATACAGATCAGTACACTATCCTATAGTTGCTGACTCTCTCGGAATGTCCGGGAGACTCACGAAATTCGGGCAGTTCTCCCGGTATTCCGGGAGAGCCGGCAAATCTCCCGCAAGGGACTTGAGGCTTGTGGTTTCCATGAAACCACAGCCTCAAGTTCGGTCCCCCCTGCCTGGCAACACTAGTTTACTAGTGTTGCTAGGGACAGGGAGGGACTTGATGACGCAATTTGCATCATCTAGCCCCACTCCCATCCCTATGAAACCCCCCGAAAGGGGTAATTGATAGTCAAGAGGTGGGGCTTAATAACACGATTTGCATAAATTGAAGTTGTTAAGCCCTGTCCGTTGCCTGCATCTATGGCTTCCCTCCAGATCTCCCGGAGGGAAGCTTTTAAAGGTCGGCAACCCTGCACTATCCTGCACTTGTGTTCCCTGTGCTTGGCTGGTATATGTCTATCAATGGTCTTTTTAGAAGGTCTCTGCTCTCTCCCTCCTTTGTGGCTTTTCGTAAAACCACAGCACTGTACTTAGTGTCTCCAGACCACTGTATTCCTATTTTTCTTCTTACCCTAGAGAAGAGAAGCACTGATGTAAGATGCAGAACACAGATATTATTTATAGTATATAGATAGTATTATATATATTCCTATTCTCTACACCATAGTTCCAAAAGCAGAGCAAAATAAGCCCCACCCAGGTTCCACCCAAACTCCACCCAGGGTTACTAAAAATTAACCATGCGCCACATCCTGATAATAACCTTAGGCGACTTATGTAGACACTTCCGCAAGTCAGTCTAAAATATTTTGCTGCACATGCACTGTTCCATAGCGGATCTCCTTGTGTACGGAACGCGGAGGGCAGGGCATCCTCTCCGCATAGCCAAAGTCTGAAAAGTGGGCATGGGGAACCATTTCAATTATACAGTATGGGCATCATAATTTTTGTGACCAAACATCATTAAATTTACTTATTTAACTTTATTGGTTGTTTGTATTGGTCATCTTTATTTAAAAAAAAATTTAATATGCTTACGAAACTCTATATGTAGTGTATTATTGTATTTTTTTACTTCATGCAGTATGCGTTTATTTGTTTTGTTAAGTATGTCATGATTAGTTCTGTTTTGTATTTTTAAGGTTACTTTTGTTTACCTATGTTAATGAGAGTACTTGCTGTTTTAAAGAAAAAAAAAACATATTTACTTTTCAGAATCATAATCAGTGCTTTTAGTTATGTATCTTTGAATCATAAGCATTTTTAAGTAACTAAACGCATGGGAGATTTACAGCTAAGTAAGTCAGCACGTCCCTAAATATACGGAGCAAAGACCTACGTCTACCTAGCACTGCCGACATATTGGGAGTGGTTAATCAGGTTCTTTATTTTCTCTGAATTGGTATTGCAGATTTTTCATGTGTGTATCTTTAGGTAAGTTTTACCTTAAATGTGAATCAGGTTCATAGTAACATAGGGCCTGATCCAGACCTACGCCTGCCCATGTTTTTATGCTTTTCGTAAGCTTAAAAGCGCCCTTTAGTACTTACTGCGCATGCGCATGGTAGATGGTACGCAACGAAATTCAGAGCGTTAGGCCTTGAGCATATCGGCTTTGTAACAACGCATGAAGGGGCGGGCCAACCATACGAAAGCCGTAATTATGCTTCGAGGGCGGGGTGAGGCATTTAAATCGTACAGTCTGGGCCTGCTAAGCATCTATGGACACCCGCCGTTATGCTCAGAATAGTTAGGGTAGGGTTTGGTCGGCGTAAGACGACATAAATACGGACGACCGAGGGGTGTGTCTAGGAGAGTGATTCGTAGGTATGCTGGCGTAAATACGCTATGCACAAGGGCGTATCACGTGCGTAGGTCTGGATCAGGCCCATATTCCATCAAGTTCAACCAATTATGGATCTCCTGCGATACCTATCTTTATAATTTTTCTATATTTTTTTTCTTGCTATTTTAGATTTATTTAAACTGCTGTTTTGTGAATGGTAATTTACTACTTTTAACTGTGTAAGAATTTTTATTGCCATCAATAAAGATTAAATATGGTTGTAAAAGTTTTCATTTAATGGTCACATGACTCTGTGACCTTACTTATTTAGTGTACATAGGCTGTTAAAGCCTCGTAAGCTAATTTTTTCTAGCATTGGCATTTTTATTCAATGTCATTTTATGACAAATGTATAGTATTTAGCTTATGATAGAATTGTTAGAGTTATACAAGATGATTCACAGATAAGAATCAATATTCTCTTTATTGGACTCACCCACATTATAAAATTATCCCCCTAAAGTTTATATTGCATGCAGCAGCTAGTCTGATTTTCCTTGCTAAACGCTCTACAAGATCTACTCCACTTTGTCACTCTCTGCATTGGTTACCTGTATGTTACCTGTATGTTACAGAATCAAATACAAAATCCTTTTGCAAACCTACAAGCCATCAACAAGACTTCTTGCTCTCTCAGATCTTCACACAACATATAGCTCCCCTCTACACCATGGTTGCCTACTTTTGAAACTCCATTTCAAGGAGAAAAGTGAAAAGCATAGGGGCGGTCCCTGCGTCGTCAGGGAGGGGGTGATCCCTGTGTCGCAGGGAAGGAGGGTGGTCCCTGTGTCGCCGGGAAGGGGGCAGTCCCTGCATCGCCAGGGTTTGTGTATGGGTGTCCTGCAAAGTATCCAGCCCCCCACAGTATTTTCCATCATGTGCCTCCAGCCCCCCTCAGTATTCCCCATCATGTGCCTCAAGCTGCTCTCAGTATTACCCATCATGTGCCTCCAGCCCTCCTCAGTATTCAACATTATGTGCCTCCAGCCCCCCTCAGTATCTCCCATCATGTGCCTCCAGCCCCTCAGGATTTCCCATCATGTGTCTCCAGCCCCCCTAAGTCTCTCCCATCATGTGCCTCCAGCCCCTCACAATTCCCCATGATGTGCATCCAGTCCCCCTCAGTATTCCCCATCATGTGCATTCAGCCCATCTCAGTATTCCCCATCATGTGCCCCCAGCCCCCCTCAGTATTCCCCACCATGTTTCTCCAGCCTCTCTTCTTTTTTCTTACTTTTATGTCCCTCTTTCCTTCCTCCTCTGCGGCGCTCTTCTAACTTCTCACTTGCCGACTCTCTGCAATGGCTGGTGTCTTCTGGCAGGCATGTCATAACCAGCGCATTGGTGATGTCATCCCGCCGGTGGCGTCATCTGGCACATGCGCAAAGGACTTTTTGGGACAGGTGAATTCTAGGGTTACCACCTTTTCAACAAGAAATACAGACCCCACCACCCCCCTTGGAAATTACGCATTTATTTTTGCTGTTTAAATGTTTTATTTATTTATTTATTTTATTTTTTACTTTGCTTCAATATATATACAGTCCTACAGATACAGTACTTATTCTCTACCCACACCTTACACCACCACCGTGCCCACATACTATTACCATTACACCAACCCCACATACTATAATCACACATTACCCCCCCACACACATACTATAATCACACATCACCCACCCTCCACATGCTATACCCACAAATTTCCCCCCACGTACTATAACCACACATTCTAACGCTTATGCATGGAGTGAACAGAAAGAGACACCTGCACTGTGCCTGAGCTGCTGCCCTGATACCTGCTTTCACACTGAGCCCTGCGCTCTTGTCTAAAAAACGCAGGGCTCAGGCATACAGTGTGGGAGGCGGGGGTGCGGCACTGGCGTGACGTCATGACGTCACACAGTGCATTACTGGGAACGGAGCCCAAAGCCAGTAATAGTTATATTACTGGCTTGGGCCTATTAATGGAGGAAATCCGGCCCTGCCTCAGCGTACCACCTGACAGAGTTACGCGTACCACTGGTGGTACGCGTACCATGGGTTGAGAACCCCTGCTGTAGCCTATTGGCCAGTATCTTAGCTAAGAGCTTAAAATCCTGGTTTAGGAGCGTAATAGGCCGGTATGAAGTACCTGATCTGCGGGCTTATTAGGCTTCAGGATTATTGTAGTTAGGGCCTGGTTAAAAGAAGGGTAGGTGGGGACATTGGTGTGTAAGTGATTAAACAATTTGTTAAGGATCGGAAGTAATTGAGGCTGTAGAGTTTTATAGAATTCAGCCGTATATCCGTCTGGCCCTGGGGATTTGCCATTGTTTAATGATTTTATAGCTGATGTTATCTCCCGATCTGTTATAGGAGCGCTTAGAAGGTCACGTTGGTCCTGATCTAATTTAGGTAATCTTGCCTTTGTCAAAAGTTTACTATGTAAATCTGGAAAAGCAGGCTTTTCATGATATAGGGTTGTAAATTATTGATGGAATATATTTTGTATGTCTATACTATTTGTATGTAACAGGTTTGTTACGGGGTCACGCATCTGGAGAATGTGTTTTCTTTTGGAGTAAGACTTAGTTAAGTTAGCCAATAATTTGCCTGATTTATTGCCCCACCTGAAGAACTTATTCTTTTGGTAATCTAAACTAGTTTGTGCACGCGAGAGTAAAAAACTCTCCAGCAGTTGTTTATTAGTTTTATATTTCTCTTGATTTTCAGCAGTGGGAGCATTTACGTATATGGTGAATGCTTGTTTCATGTTAGTATGGAAGTCATTATATTTAGCATTATATTCCTTTCGCTTTTTGCTGACATAGGACATGATTTGGCCGTTGAGCACGCTTTAGCAGTCTCCCAATATAATATAGGCGTGTCTTCATGAGAGGAATTGTAATAGTGGTACGTTGTCCACTCTGCTATTAAAAAGGCCTTGAACTCCTCTGACTGATATAGGTGTGAAGGGTATCTCCATATCCTTTCCGTCGGTCTATTGTGACACAATTGCAATGAGATAGATATCGGGGCGTGATCGGATATTATAATGGAATGGATGTCTGTAGATAAAGTTTTGGTTAGTAAACAATCACTGACTAGAAAATAGTCTAACCGTGAGAAGGACTTGTGTACTGAGGAATGATAGGTGTATGATTTATCGCCTGGGTGATGTAGCCGCCAAGCATCTATGATATCATGCGTATTTTGAAAATATGACACAGGATTAAAGGCCGTTAAACTGTGATGCTCGGGTAGGTGGGATCTGTCCACGGCAGGATCAGCTACTGCGTTCAAGTCACCTCCAAGTATTAGGTTATGAGTGGAATGTTGCAACATTAATTTTGAAATGCTATCAAAAAATTCCCTAGTGGGGGAATTTGGTGCGTATATGTTTAATAATGTGTAGTGTTCAAAACCAATTTTGACCTCAACCAGCAAATAGCGTCCTTGAGGATCAGCGATCTTATTCTCTATCTCATAATCTAGTGATTTGCTAAATATGATCGCCACTCCTCTTGTTTTATTTAAGTAATTAGCCTTACAGCACTCTCCAATCCAAGGAGCCTTAAGCTCAGCATTCGTATCTGACCAATGTGTCTCCTGCAAAAAAATAATATCTGGTTGAAATTTCTTAAGGTGCATTATGATTCGTTTTCTTTTTATAGGGGAATTAAGACCAGAGACATTCCAAGATATTAGTCTGAGACCACACGGGCGCGATGGCAATACCAACAACGGGTTAGTTCCACCTTGTATGTTAGTCATTTATAAAAATAACAGGCAAGTAATGACCGGCTGCAGATTTATTTTGTATAAACATTCTGCAAGCAGTTCACAAACCCTTATGAAAGATTCTACCCTATCCGATAACAAATATCTCAGCTGAATCCCACTGTCCCAAATTGTGACATAATTCAATTCTATTCCTTGACGATAACGTTCCCTACCAGAAAAAAAATATAACAAGCTCCAGACTCCAATTTTTCTTATCTTTTCCTCCTGAACAAATGCACTCACTACCTTAGTAGGTAGGATAGATAACACGTTAACTCTAAATATATAACAAAACAACAAACAGCTAAACCTAACATATAGCCCTATTATAACTCCCATAGTGATAGGATAATAGGGTATTGTGGTGACCCAGATGATGTGGTGTACCTGTGATCTAAGTTAAGTGGGTGGAGTGCCCGGCATCTCAAAAGAGGCAACAAATTTGCGCGCTTCCAGCGGATTATCAAACACATATGTTTGTCCGTTATGCATTATCCGTAGTTTTGCTGGAAAAGCTAGTGTAAATCGGAAATGATGCTCGTACAAAGTTTTACAAATCTGGGCGAATTCTCGTCTCTTTTGTGCCACCTGCGTGGAGAAATCCTGGAAAATTAGTATTTTAGTGCCCCCCACCTGTAAATCCGACATAGCACCTACAAGGGTTATTGGGTCTCCACAATATGGATCCAGTCCATTAGCAGCCCCAAGGAAGTTGGGAGTATGAGCTGATATTCCCTTGGGCAGAAGGAGAAATGTGTCACTGAATATGATGGCTAGAAGCTTAGCAAGCCAATCTCAGCAGCGCCAGAGGTGTGCAACGCTGATGTGAGAAGCTGTAGGTGTATGTCTTGGTCATATAATGGGTACAGGGCTGCCGCTCGGGGCCTCCGACAGGACGGGTAGGGTATGGAGTGCCCGCTTCTTCCCCTACTTGAAGTGCTGCCCAACCAATGTATGGCCTCACCTTTAAGATAGTTAACCCCAGGAGGGGAGCAGGGCCCGAGGGGTCCGTCCGTTCCCGCACAGGCAACAAGATGGCCGCCTCCTGCGCGTATCCCGCGGCACCAATAGAGTTAAGTCGTTTGATGTGTGTAACGGGTGTCCACGGATGCCAGCGAAGATATAACAGGCGGTCTGGACTCCTCCAGCGCCCGCCGCGATCGTGGAAGCAGGCCAGCTGATAAATAGTCAGAGGCGCGGCCGTTGGCCAAGGAGCTCCTCCGCTGCCCGTCGGTGAAGGTGGTGTTAACTCCCGCTTCGGCGATGAGTCCAGGTGCCGACCTCGCTGGGATCGACATGGTGAGTATCTCACGTGCTGCACGCTTCTGCCACACAGGTCTCCCGTCTAATTGGCCGAGCAGGAGGGCTTCCAGCGTTGGCGTTAGGCGCCTCAGGTCCGGGGTTCTGTACGCGGGGTCAGCAACAGCGGTGCACTCTCCAGGTCTCGCGGCTGCTATAGGCTCACCCAGCACTTGTAATGAGGGATGAGATGAAAACGCCAGTGGACACTATAGAAGAGTCCCGTGTATGGCGGTGCAGCCGATTTCGCGCCCTTTTTCTTAAGGGCTTGGACCTTCGGCGTAAGTGACGACAGTGAGCTAGAAAGAAATTATTCTTTGCCTGTCATTATCCTCTACTGTTAACAGCAGGTTTCATCAACTTTGGGGTTGTTTTCCTTGGTTTTATGAGGGTATACAGTGCGGTACAATGAGGAGCTCTGTAAAAGTGGGTCCACCATGAGTGGCCCGCCCACCGGAAGTCCTCAACCTACTTCCTAACATTTGTCTACACTATTTACAACTACTATATTTGGAACTTGTTCACTTTCACTCTATACTAAAATTTCCCTCAGTTTTTCTTCTAACACTGCTGTGTGACTGAATAATACAGAAGAACTGTGCACTTTTACCATGAAAGCAGGATGGTCCGTTGTATGATTTAGAGCACTAGCCCTTATAGTATGTATCAATCCCTAATATCCTAGTGTAAGCTCATGGGCAGGGCCCTTTCACCTACCCAGTCTGTCTGTTACCACTAGAGATGTGTGTCTGGCCATTTTCCGTGTTTTGGTTTTGTATTTTTTTTCATATTTTGGTTTTGGATTGATTTTGCCAAAACCGCCCTTGTGTGTTTTGATTTGGGTTCTAATTTAAAACAAAAAAACAGCTAAAATCACAGAATTTGGGGGTGTTTTCGTTCCTACCTCAATAACATTCATTTCCACTCATTTCCAGTCTATTTGAACACCTTGCCACTCACAATATTGTTTTTTATTCAGTTTAGGCCAAACGGTTGACTGGATTACTAAACTAAATGACAGAAGTCACGTTGTGATTGCCGCACAAATCTGTCCGCAAAAAAGACAATCGGTCACACACTGAGGTTGGGCAGAGTACAACAAAAGTATAGTAATGCCCCTATACAGTACACAGCCCCTATACAATACACAGCCCCACTTGGCAGCCCCTTGTCACATAGCAACGCAGCCAAACCCCCAGTAACACCATCATATGTCTCCTGCCCCCCAGTAACCCCATCATATGTCTCCTTAGTATCCCCATCATATGTCTCCCGCCCTCCAGTATCACCTATCATGTCTCCAGACCCCCATAATTCCTCATCATATGTCTCAAGACCACCATTAACCCCATCATAATGTCTCCACCCTCTCCCCAGTATTCCCATAATGTCCCTCCAGCCTCACCCCAGTATTCCCATAATATCTCTAGACTTTCCCCAGTATTCCCATCAGATCCTCTTACTTACCTTTGATGATCCCTTGTTTCTTCCTCCACGCTCCTTCCTCCGACGTGGCATTGCATTGCAATGCCAAAACATGTGAGCAATGCCAAAACCCTGCGAGGTCCAACAGCAGGGTGATGAGGTTTTGCCTCGATGACATCATCGAGGCGCGAGACGAGATCCGAGCCGTGCTTAGATCCCACCTCAATCCCAAAGTTCAGGTGGGTTCAGTTCTCAGAGAACTAAACCCACTCATCTCTAGTTACCACAAATCTTGGTATAATCATTGTTAAAATTTGAAAGCGCTGCGTAATCTGATGCTGCTATATAAAAACCTGTTAATAAATAAAATAAAAAAATATGTGCAGATTCACAAAACTATACAAATAAATTGAAAGTCAACTTCTATGACACTCCCTTCGTTCTAACGGATCTTTGCTGACTTCTGCCTCCATAGGGCTACCTTAACTCTCAGTGCTTATCTTTGGGTGGATTTTGCTAAAGTACATGCCACGTTTGCTAACCCACCCATTTAGCCTTTTAAATGCTTCCCCCCACCCACTTTTCGCCCCTTCTGACGGATCTCATTAGGTGTACTCCGTGCGTAATATCTCATAGAATCGCCAAGATACGCACACAGGACCTGGTTCACACTTAAGAATCTTCTTAAAATAGGAACTTAAAGTCACACCTGGGCTAAACCATGTTGATTGCAGGGGAGTCATATTTCATCTGTTGCAAACAGTACTAGTGTTGAGAGGAGATATTTCCCAGTCTAAGTCTAAATAACAGTGTATTAGTAAAGCTGGCCAGTATCTGTGTGCAGTAAGCAATTCAAAGATATATCCCTGCATGCAAAGAATACAATTAATCAAAGATATATCCCTGTATGCACAGAATACAATTAAATTAATTCCCCCTGCAATCAACATGGTTTTGCCTAGGAGTGACTTTAAGTTCTTATTTTAAGAAGATTCTTAAGTGTGAATCAGGTCCACAATCTGTATATATTTAGGTACATTATTAAGTGTGAATCAGGGCCGATTGGAACAAGAGATGAACAGGAGAACATTCTACCATGAAACTGCTACTGAAGGACAACATGCATTCCTGACCTGTGAGTCTATATCACTTTTACATTGTGCACTCCTTGGACGCAGCCTGCTGGACACTTTATAGACTAAGCTGCTCTCTGTTAATTGTAAATATTTTCACCTGAGATATTTGATCTCTGCTTTTTTGCATGTGTCTTCACACAACCTTTATTTTCAAATTGAGATTAACAAATATGTTTGTAGTAATCTGTTGTGAAGTTATGCATAATTTAAGAAATCTATAATATCACATCATGTTTCGTACATCACATCACATCATTGAATTTTGCTCTGGGAGGTTTAGCAAGTAAAACGAACAAGTGAACCCAATAGACAGAGTCCTAGGGCTTGATCCAGACCTATGCTTGGGTGCGTTTTTACGATGGTTGTATGCGTAAAAATGGCCATTTGTACTTACTGCGCATGCGCGGGGCAGATGTTACGCTCAGAAATTCTGAGCGTATGGGCCTTTAGTGTAACAGCCTCGTAACAACTCTCAAGGGGGTGTGACTACCATAAGAAATCCGTAAATATGCACAGAGGGCGGGGTGAGGCATTTAAATCGTACAGTATGGTCGTGCTAAGCATCGTAACTAAGCAATGAGTTTACGGACGCATGTGGTTACGATCAGAAAAGTTAGGGTAGGGTTTGCTGGGCGTAAGAAAGCCAAACTAAGTACGACCAAGGGGAGTGCCTAGGGGGAGTGCATCGTAGGTACGCCGGCGTAAATACGCTATGCACATGAGTGTTTCATGAGGGTAAGTCTGGATCAGGCCCCTGGTGATTATTTATTGTTGTGCATTCAGTAACCAAATTCCAACAAAGCACAGATACACATTATAGAGTGCTACAAAGAGTCTGAGTGCACCACAATAATCAGTCACTAGGACTCTGTCTATGGAGTTCACTTGTTTGTTTGTTTTACTTACTTGGTACTTAAATTGGACTGTATGGTAGCACCCTCTACTAAGAGGTAGTCCACTTCGTTATTATGTTTGATGCGGCATGCAACCTTGTCCTCCTAGGGGGTTTACCACTGATATAGTTGTAGCTATTGCGGACACTACTCAACTAGCAGAGAAGACCTTAACTCACCTCAGCTGCTTCTGTAAGAGGTTCATCTTCTGAAGATGGCAATCCTTTTTAAAATCTCATAGGGCGCCCACCTGTACAGTGACACCTGGCGATGAGCTCATGTGTATAATGCTCTCTTCCATGTTCTATGCATAGTCAGAAGAGAAGGTCAGTGGCTGCAGTAACCATAAAGAAAAGAACACTCCACATAGCAAAGCTCTTTTACTAATTGAAGTACTAAATATACACCTAAGTTTGAGTGAACTGCAGGCAAGACTTGTGCTTATCCTGATTTTAGGGTCATAAAAATATCACCTACAAAAAATGTATATTCCAGTAAATATTAAGTATATTCAGGTACATATATGAGCAGATGTTACTTGCAGTTGACTTACATAAGTCCACTTGCGTTATTAAATCTGACTTCGGTCCTCAGAGATGATAAAATGTTTAACCACATATACAATGGGGCATTTCTGAGGGTGAGGTTTTTATATTGTATAGAATTCACATGTACATAGTTTTTTCACTAAGCAGTTGTGAATAGATCCAAGCAGTCACCACACATTTAAAGTCTCTCCTTACATCCTTACAGCTAAGCTAATCGTTACACAAAAGCAAATCAGTTTCTGCATGACTTGAGAATGAATGTTAAGGTGTATTGTAATAACCATTCATTTTTAAATAGAAGTAAAAGCAACTGCACAATTTGTGACAACTACAGTATAGCATGAATAAAGAAAAGCTGAGTACACA
>WWET01000034.1:718113-752690 GCA_011038615.1 Limnodynastes dumerilii
AGGGAAAGACAGAGTAGCTGTTCCAGGTGAAGCAGGGTAATGCAGACTCTGCACAGTCACACAGCAGCCAGGGCACTGTATATGAGGGTAGGCAAGGCTCAACAAGCACCCCACCAGCACAAAGTCTATTGCACAGCCCCTTTCCAAGAGTCAGGAGAAGGTTTGAATGATAACGAAAGTCCAGCAGTATATTAAGCAATAAAGTCCCCACCAAAACTAGCAAGGGTCTCCCTATCAGCAGCTGAGCCTTGTACAAATGTCCCACAACTAGCTCCAGCTATATAGTAGGCAATGGCACCTGCTCAGAACAGTGGCTTTCCTCCTCTGACAGTGTCCAGCACAGCACGCCACTCTGTCCTCCCTCACGCAGCGTCAGCCCAAGATGGCGCCCAGCGACCAGTCTTCGCGCTAAAACGGGTCCCAGCAGCCCTTCCTGAAGAGGATCCTCCACCGCACCACACCGCCAGCACCACCGAGGGGACTACGGGCCACGGAGCCAGGCCAGAGGATACAAGTGGGACCATTTAGCATCTATTTCTTCCCTCTAAGATCTTCCGGAGGGAAGAAATAGATGCCAAATTAGTCCCCCTTCCCTGCGGTGGGACTGTCCCGATTAGCGGGGTGAAAAAGGGGCAAGACTTATAGCGGCATTAAGCCCCACCCCCTTTTCAGCCCACGAATTGGGACAGTCCTGTCTCAGGTAAGGGAAGGGATGTGCAAATCCTGCACAAGGGCCCCTTCACTTCTTAAAACGCTCCTGTGTAGGACCAAACCTGTTTCATTGAATTATGCTGCCCTACATATAAGGCAGCGTTATTCATGGAAATAGAATTGGTCCTACAAGGCTACCATAGGAGTCCTGTATTCCCAGTACAGTCTATGTGAATGATACTGATAGGCAGCATCATAGAGGCACAAATGGAAGTTGGACACAATAGAAGCGCAATGGAGGCTGGACACAAAAGGGTCACAAATGGAGACTGGACACAACAAGGGCACAGTAGAGGCTGGACACTATAGGGGCACAGTGGAGGATGGACACAATTGGGGCACAAATGGAGGCTGGAAAATGGCAAAAAAAAATTTCCATCCTGGGCTCTAAAAGGTCTAGAAATGGAGCATGAAAAGGTGTCTGTTCTTACAGAGAGTTCTGGATCTGAAGAGATGCTTCAGGCTGGGAACTGAAGGACAGTGATCTACTTGCTCATATACACACTCTTCTTTAAGGTGAACGCAGTAAAGATATGAGTGTAACCCAGACAAGACTAAAAATAAGAGGAATGCATAAAAGAGTTCCATTATTAAATAAACAATACCAATAGAAGCACATATACAAAAGAATGGTGTAAAACCAGAAACTTGAGAGAATGTCTGTTCCTGCATATACTGTAGTTGTCAGAAATATGAGGAGATGCTTCAGGCTGGGAACTGAAGAAAGGTAAATATAATTTACTCATACACGCACAATTTTCTATAAGGTAGACACATTGGTGCTGATTCAGAGACTGAAAATAAGAGAGAAAATTACTTCTGGGCTAAACCATGTTGATTGCAGGGGAGTCCACTTTCGTCTGTTGCAAATAGCATTAGAGTTCAGAGGTGATGTTTCCCAGCCCAAGTCTAAAGGACAGTGTAAAAGTAAAGCTGGTTAGTATCTGTGTGCAGTAAGCAATTCAAAGATATATCCCTGCATGCAAAGATTATAATTAACTTGTCTCCCTCTGAAATCAACATGGTTTAGCCCAGGAGTAATTTTCCTCTCTTATCTTCAAACTCTGAATCAGGGCATTATTTCAAGCTCCTTCTTAAATTTGAATCAGGCCCATTATAAGGGAACAACATAGACAAGACAAAAAATAGAGGAAACACATGAATTTAATGAACGGTATCAACAGATGAGTCTCTTTATGCAAACCTGCAAATTGCATGCAAACCCAACCCACAAACAATATGTTATGCAGGGTTGCCTACTTTTTAAAGCTTCCCTCCGGGAGGACCCCGGAGACAAGCCATAGATTACTGCAAGGGGATGGGGCTTAATGACACAATTTATGCAAATTGCGTCATTAAGCCCCGCCTCTGTCAATCATTCATGTAATCTCTAGCGTTACATGGGATGGACTGGGCTTGATGACATCATCAAGCCCCGCCCATCCAAATAGTAACTCTAGGGATTACAGTTCAAACTGAAAGCTGGTCGAGGCTTGCAGGAGCTTTGCCGGCTCTCCCGGAATCCCGGGAGAACTGCCCAAATTTCGGGAGTCTCTCGGATATTCCAGGAGAGTCGGCAACCCTGATGTTATGTAAAAAAAATTATACTAAAGTACTAATTCAGTAAAAATCAAGATAATATGAGAAAAACAATTTGCATTATTTTTGCCACAGAATATATTGTTTGGGGGTTGAGTTTGCAATGCATGCACATTGCAAGCATGAGCAGATGAATAGATTTGCTATGATGGCCAGGTAGCTGCTTATCCAACCCCCAAACAATATAATCTGTAGTAAAAAGATGTAAAGAAACAAATAATGTATAATCAAGAAGAGGGAAAAAAAATCTTGTGCATCATTTTTACCCCTGAATATATTATTTAGGGCTTTGTATTTGAAAATTAATGCATGCATTTTGCAAGCCTGCATGAGGAGGTGAATATTACATGCTAGACTGCTGTAAGTGTGTACTAAAAATCAAGAAGAAAATAAAACATTATATTGCATAATTTTTATATCTAAATATATTGTATGGGGGTTGGGTTTGTGCAGACTAACATGAAGGGCTAGATTTCTTAAAGGCAATTTTAAATTGACTCAAAATTTATACAAAAAAGGGTGTAACTGCTCTCCTCAATAAATAATCTGAAACAATGTATAACATGCAATATCAACAATGTCCGGAACTTCAATAGCTTCAAACCGTCCCAGCAAATGCAGGTCCAATAATCTTTTTAACAAAGTAAAGCTGGCCATACACTACAACGATTATCGGTCCCAGCAGGGGGTGGGCCGATAAACGGGACGATTTCCCGCAAGGGAAATGTCCTGTTATCAGCACCATACACCTCCTCTGCTGGGACCGATAATCCTAGTAGAAGAGGGGAGGGGGGAGGCAGCGCTCTCTATGGCGCTGCTGCAGAGCCATGTGCAAAGCTGCTCTGACATGCTTAAAAGTATACCTTCAAAGCTGTCAGAGCAGCATAGTGCATAGATCTGCAGCAGCGTCTATTGCAGGGAGTAGTACAGATAGGGATGTGCCTAATCCGCGCTTCACACAGCGCGGGTTTGGCTGGTCCCTCTCTGTACTATTCCCTGCAATAGACGCTGCTGCAGATCTATGCACTATGCTGCTCTGACAGCTTTGAAGGTATACTTTTAAGCATGTCAGAGCAGCTTTGCACATGGCTCTGCAGCAGCGCCATAGAGAGCGCTGCCTCCCCCCTCCCCTCTTCTGCTAGGATTATCGGTAAGGTATACTTTTAAGCTGTCAGAGCAGCTTTATACATAGATCAGCAGCAGCGTCTATTAAAAGGATAGGGAGCCATTCAGCTTGCTGATTGGCTCCCTTAAAATATCGTTTAAAAAATATCGTTAAAATCAAGCCTGCTGAAAGCTCAAATAATCGCACCAGAGCGTTTCTGGTGCGTTTATTTGACGTTTCAAAAATGTATCTGTACCAAACACTAGAGCGATTATTTGCCCGATCACCCAATAATAGGGAAATTGGACCGATAATCGTCTAGTGTATGGCTAGCTTAAGAGTGTACTTGCAATAATGATGACTCCTTTTCTTTTTATCTTATAAGGAAGTTCCTCCACAATATAATGATGTTAATAAAGCAAACTCTTTTTCCAGAGGAAGCAGCAATTCCCGTTGATATGTAAAGAAAGCAGAAAAGAATCCCTCTAGTGTAATACGTCCTAGTATCCAAACAATAGTTTCTTATTAAGTTTCACTCTCATTTATCGCTTTTTGGGCTGTATGCATATAGTAAACACGAAGTCCCCGTTTGGAATCTCTCCATGTAACTAATCCAGGTCCTCAAGTGATGTCACATAGGGGAAACAAAAAACGAAAATACTCCTCTAGTGTAATACGTCCTTCAGATACTAAAAAGACTTTTATCTCAATATATTGCACTCACGTTTTTTGCCTCTTGGGCAATAGGCATATAGGGATCACAAAGTTCTCTGTCCAAGGTCTTTCAATATCCTTGATTCGCGTCCTCGGCACAACTCCTCTCCTTCTGGGTTTTAGTATTCCTCTTATAAGGGCATATTGACCACTCTATTCAACTCCAAAATGGATTCCAATTCTCAAAGGGATTTTTTTATTATTCGTTCCCAAATTCCCCATAAAACTTCTAAAAAAGTTAAATAAAAACTTCTACAAAAACCCCTGTATAACAGGGCACTCACTTAGTGGTGATGACTATGAAGGCAAATGAAAATGCCTAGTGCAGAGATTTTAAACTGGGCCCATCAAATACATATACATATACCACAGTGTCCTATGTCTCTACCTATAACGGAGTGCTCCTGTTGTTCCACCGATGCTTTTCAACTGACTGGCAGTCTTTTTCAAGGTGAGTGGCGGAGCTATTGTTCGATCCTCCTTTTATCTTGATCCGGGTATAACGTCAAATCAACATATAATTCAGCATATCTTACTTTTCAAATTACTATTTTTCCAGAGTTCAGTTATCTTGATAATACTAAAATCATTATTAAAATATGATAATAAAACTAATTTCTTACAATCAAATATGGATACAATACAATATGGATACAATACAACTTTGTACAAAAAGTGTACAAAGGCCGGTGCTCGGCTGAAACGCGTCAGAAGAGACAAACCAGCTGATCTGCGATAACCACCACCACGGACAGAGCCCTTACCTCCCACTTCCTATGCTCAGCTTACCCGGGTAAAGCATCTGGACACCGTTAAACAACGGACGCGGTAAGACAGCGGCTCCCTGCGTGAGTGGGACTTTCTTAAAATTCTGTCCAACAAAGGACAATCATCTTTACAACAAAAAGACTGTTAATACCATCAGTTTACCCACTTTTTGTACCAACGTAAAAAGGAGGGAAAATACAGTAGTCACAGACTGGATAAACACTTCCCACTGTGTAAATTGGTTTTACCAGCATCAAACACCACTACTGAATCCACTAACTATTCCTCCAAACGAGATGACTTAATTATCAGTTATACTCTAATCTTTTACTGGATAAATTCAGGATTACCTAACGTAAAGGACCTAAGGTGAAACCCCAGAACCAACCATACCACGGTCTTACAAAAGAAAGAGTAATCTCTATTTCTAACCTACATCTCTTCCCTTTATTCTTAATAAAAAGGGTTTATAAACCACATTAAAGTCTCATTAGTGTTTTCTATCTGCAGCATAGCGCTGGTAAGAAACATAATATATTTTTCCCATTTAAAGAAAACTGTCAAAAAGGATCTCCCTTCTTATTTTAAAAGGTTTAAATATAAACAAGCGGACGAAAAATAAAAAAAAATTCTGCCTTTTGTCTTAAAACACTGCATTGTTGTTTGTATGATACCGGGTCCTAAAGGGGAAGGGGTCATTCTTCAAAAAACTTTAAAAATTCTTTAAAAATCCCTTCAAGTACTTTCCAAAAAAGATCTTAATCTTCCTGTTTTAATATTAAACCAACATCTCCGAAGCTATCTGGACCATGTGATGTAAACATAAACATTGCAAATTCAAATAAAGGGGTTTTTGTCATAAAATATTCTTTTTAAATATACTCTTTATCAAAATATTGAGTTCTAGAGAGGAGGTTTATTTTTCAATGAAATTATCTAACAGAGTACTGGCAAACTTTTTCAAGTATTTTCTAAAACTTGTTTTAGAAGGGATAGAAGATAGAAGGGAGAATGTTGAACAGGTAGGAAATATTGAACTAATAGATGGAGATTTGGAGGGTATCATGGAGAAGTTAGGGAAGGTCCTTCTAATACCGTGTTCACACTGAAGGACTTACCTGTCCTGCAACGCGGCTGACTGCAGGTCCGGCCGAAATGGAGGTCCTGCGCATGCGCAAGACTTCATTCATGCATCGCATGAATGAAGTCCTGCGAGAACACGGAGGATCATCGCAGGTGAGTAGTGGGTACTATTGTATACCCTGTTCTATTCTATAGTCTATACTATTGTATACCCTATTCTATACAATAGAATAGGGTATACAATAGTATAGACTATAGAATAGAACAGGGTATACAATAGTACTCACTACTCACCTGCGATGATCCTCCGTGTTCTCGCAGGACTTCATTCATGCGATGCATGAATGAAGTCTTGCGCATGCGCAGGACCTCAATTTCGTCCGGACCTGCAGTCAGCCGCGTTGCAGGACAGGTAAGTCCGGTTTCCTTTTTTTTGGTTCAGTGTGAACGGGGTATAAGAGAGAACAAATTATGGTGGGATGTGGTAACTTTTGAAAAGTATTTAGCTGATCAAATTATACCAAGGGGTTTAAGGATCAAAAAATGTATGTTCCTTTGAATCACAAACCAGAGAATTTGTTGAGGGATGGTATGGTATAATATTTTGAATTCTTGTTCCCGGGCTTTGATGGAGTTGATAGTTAAAGAAAGGAAGAATGAATTAAAGTAATTGAATGAAGAAATACAAAGTCTTAGGCATTTAACAATACCGTTTGAAGGTTCAGCAGAGTATAGAGAGATGGGAGATTTAATTAAATATAGATTACTCAGAAAAGAACAGAAAATAATGGACAATAAACATAAAAAGTTCAGTAGAGACATAGTAAACTACAGTACAGGAACCCTATCAAGATAGAGAAAAGAAATACATAAAAGAGAAAAAACAGAAGGGAGATGAACTTAGTGACTTCACTTATTGAGGAGCTGTTAAAACTGTTAAAGGAAAATCTGAGAAGAATTCATAGTGAAAGAGAAAGATCAAGGAGTGGAAGTCCGGTAATTGGAGAAATTAGAAAGGAAGTTAAAGGAGATGACAAAGGAAGGAAAAATGAAGAGAGGAAGAAAAAAGGAAACAATCATAAGAAATCAGGTAAACAACCAGACAAGAAGGGTAACCTCCCAAAAAAAGAAGAACAAAAGGTAGTAGGAAAGAAAGAGGGAGAAAAAAGAAGGAGCCAGAGTAAGGAAAGGGAGAGAAGGGGGAACTCAAGGGAAGGAGGTGCGTGTTCGCACGAAGTAAGGAATTATGAGGAGGGAGGTAGGAGGAGAGAGAGAGAGAGAGAGAGAGAGAGAGAGAGAGAGAGAGAGAGAAAGATATTCACCAGATAAAGGGAGGGAATACCACAGAGGTAGAGAGGAACGAGAAAAAACCCTGAGGAGGGATGATGAAAGAAGGGATAGATTAGATAATTATGGTGAAAGAAGGGATAGACGAGATTATTATGATGATAGAAAGTTTCATAATTACCAGTGGGGAGATAGGAATAGAAGATGATATTACTACGAGGACAGAGATCTAGGAAGAGGGGAATATTGGAGATCGGATCATAACAGTGGGAGGAGAGTGGACCGTCATGGAACCTCTGAAAGGGAGAACTATGGGACAGGGAGAGACCATTTTGAACCCTCAAAAAATAAATATAAGAGGCATTTTTTAGAGTGGTGAACCCCAAGAGGGGCAAGATACTAAAGAAAAACCACTTTTTTACTATTAGTAAGATAGGAAGATGGGGGAAAAGGGGAGGAAGAATGAAACATAAAGAAATAAAAAAGGAAAAGAGAAAAAGGAAGAGAGAAAAAGGACTAAAGTGAGAAGGAGGACAGCCCCATTCAAGAAAAAGTTAAAACCAACAATTTGAGTAAGTATATTTTAAGTAAAGAAGAAGAGGAGGTCCTTAGTAGGGGTATAAAGTTTGCCCCAACGAGTAGGAGTGATGGCTTAAATTTATTTGTGTTCATCTGTAGATTGACCCTTAAAAATTTTTTAGGGTCTTTTAAAAAGACAAACAAGCAAATAGTAATAATGAGATGATGAGGTTTAGAAAAAAAAATAGCATTCTTCCCACAACATGTTAAGGGATGCTGGGTTAGTGCTTTTGAAAAATCAGTTAAAGAAGATGTAAAGAAATAAGGCTCATCTTAGAGAATAACTATTTTTGGTTCCTGGATGACTACTTTTTACAGCAAAGAGGAATGGCAATGGGGACAAAATTTGCCCCCTGCTACACCAATAGTTTTATGGTGTGGTGGGAGGCGGAACATGTCTATAACCACCCATTGGCGAGAATCCACCTAGTCGCCTTTTTCCGGTATATCAATGACATTATTGTGGTTTAGAGAGGGAATGAAACTTCTCTGAAAGATTTTTTTTGAACATCTGAATAAGAATAATTTAGATTGGATGTCAATATTGGGAGGAACAGTGTTGAATTTTAGATCTCAAACTGACAGGGGAAGGAAGAATTATAGTAACAGAAACATATAGGAAGCCCACAGATGCTAATTCCTTTCTACCCAGGGAAAGTGGGCATCATCCCATTTGGTTAAACACGGTCCCCCTGAGCCAATTTGTGAGGCACATGAGGAACTGTACTACTGAAAATACATTTTTAGAACAAGGAGAGTTGCTGAGGAAACAGTTCCTTAGGAGAGGGTATGAAAAAAATAAAGTGAATAGAGCCTTTCTAAAAGCAAAGAATAAAAAAAGGGAAAGTTTAATTCAAGAAAAAGAAAAGAGTAAACTGGAACAGAATAAAGTAATGTTCATTACCCAATTTAATCAGGATTTAGTAAGATAGAGAAAGACATCCGGAAACATTGGGGACTTCTCCTAAGGGATTCTGATCTGAAAGAGGTTCTAACAGAAAAAACAAAATTTGTGTACAGAAAGAAATTGTTATGATAAGGTTTTAGATATGAACACTTCATGCACTTTATGGAAAGGTTTTAGATATGAACACTTTATGAAAGGATTTTCACTTTGTATAGATTATTGATTTAACCCTTAGAGGATTATCATAGGTGAATTTTAGATATGAGCACTTATGTACTTTATGGGAAGGTTTATGATATGAACACTTTATAAAGGATTTTTACTTTGTATAGATTATCAATTTTACCCTTTAGAGAATTATTATAGGTGAATTTTGCACTTTAGTATAATGTTTGTAGGATGGAATAATATTCATTTAGAATAGTTGGTAGATATGAACACTATATGCACAACATCGACTTTAGTATATCTGGCCGAAGAGTCTACTAAATTAACACTCTTCATGCTAGCATGCATGCACCACACCCAAACAGTATATTCAGATGTAAAAATTATGCAAATAGCTTTATTTTCCCCTTTTTATTATAAATTATTATTCACAGCTAGGCCTGCAGATTGCTGCTTGCACAAAATCAAATAGAAAGTATTAAATCATACTAGAATTTTATTCTCAGTCAGCAACACTCTGGTCACCAAAATAAATAATATATTGCGAATACTATAGCCTTCTTTGACTTTTTTCCTGATTGCTGCTTGCACAAATTAATTCAGTACTAAATCAATTTAAATAAAAAAAGAAAAAAATGCATTTGACTTTTTTATTACCTTATTCAGACTGGAGTGGACCTAGTATAGAAGCTTCTTTGCTGCAAACTGCCACTTGAAGTTCAGAGGCTCCAGTCAGACAGACTCACATAATCATTTGACAGTCTGTTAGATAGATTCTGGCAGTAGGACACTCTCTTAATCCTGTTGAGCGGGCAGCCTGGTTCAAAAGAGAATGTGTCACACTTATTTCAGTCTTTATAGGCACACCCATGCCCAGTGTGCATCGCAATGGTAGTCTAAGACATACAATGTCCGGGAATAAAGTGATGTCAAGATTACATTACATTACGCCCTTCAATTCGCCCACTTATGGATCAGAGACTGGCATCCAAATGTTAAACGTCCTTGCCTCTAGTTTCTTTGGCATTACACAGGGCACAGATGCCTTGGCAAGGATTTTGGTAAAAATATTCACACACAGGGAACTCTATTCACAATTGCAGATTTGGCCTCACTTAACTAACACACCCTGCCCCACAACATCCCCTCCTCCATTTTTAGGAGCCTAATGGCAATTAAAAGTGCAATAGTGCTTCCTTAAGTAACTGTGCTTATTATTATATTCTAGTAATACGTACAGAGATCCCTTCCTTATGCTCTCCCCGGCTAATTTAAATCCTTTAACTAACTACATGTGGACTTCTAAGTGGTAAATAGATTGCATAATTAACCTACTAAGGACGTACTTAAACCAGCAATGTCACATTGCTATTGGTTAAGAGACACTACTTGGGTCATCAGGTTGATAGATCAATCTCACTATATTCTGTAGTTTGTTTCCTCTTTAATTCCATGGGTGACCTCCTTTCCCAGCTCCCTCTTCGTTTTTGATTATGTCAAAATGAAGATATAAATTTTGATATGTATACATTACCTCAAGAGGGCCTAATATATGAACCGCTTATGGGCTATATTTACTATCTAAATTTTCGGGTGATAATGGCTGTTTTAACACTACAACGCTCATTATCACCTGAAAATGAACATTTTAAAATTTACTAAACTGCATTCGCCATGGAAATCTGCTGTTTCCGTGGCGATTTACAAACACTTCGTAAGGCTCTGGCGGCCTGTTGATCTTAACGGGTGCCAAAGCAGTATTACAATCTACTATCTCTCGGTGCCGAAATTCTTATTCGGCACCGAAGGAAAAAATAACGCCATCTGAGGATGACGTTAGTGTCTTCATCCCAGCAATCTCCCCATATTCTCCCCTTTTCCTCCCCCTAATAGCCGTTATTAGGGGGAGGAAAAGTGGGGTATGTGTGGGGAGACCGCTGGTATGAAGGAGGATGCGGTCATGTAAAAAAAAAAAAAGTAAAAAAAAGTTTTTTGGTTTTTTTTTACTTAAAAAAAATAAAGGGAAACATTCAAAACATTTATAACAGTTAAAAAAAAAGAAAAAAGCTTACCTGTCCGGCAGATGCATCCGACTTAGAAGCTTCCAGCCCAATATGAAGACCCTGCGCATGCGCAGTGGTTTTTCATATTTGGGTTGAAAATTTTCTAAGTGCGGCTGTGAAGTCTCTGCGCATGCGCAGGCACTTCATTTGATATGAAGTGCCTGCGATGCGGGCAGAGCACTTCGAGGGACCTCGGCGGAGGGGTGAGTATTAGTAAATTTTTAAGGGGAAGCTGCCAGGCTCGCTGCGAACACAGGCGAGGCTGGAGCAGTAATGGAGCGGCTTCGATTCGGGGTACAGTACATTTTTTGTATATATAGCCCATACTATTTAACTGTGATTCCTTAGTATTTTCATTTTGCTGCACGGTGTATTGTACAATGTGAAAGATGACTTGTATTATGTGAATCCCCCCTCCCCTCCCCTCTGTACCCTTCCCTTTTGTGAAAATGTAATAAAAATTTAATGGTTAAAAAAAACAACAAAAAAAAAAAAAACACTACTATTCCGGTCTTTTCTGAATATGTAATATTTTGCAAGGTAAAAATGCAAAAACACATAGTTCTGTTTCTATTTCACAGCTGTCTGTCTACATTATATTATAGTAGTTCTCTCACATAGAGCCTAATACAGACAAATGGAGGTCTGTAAGTCTGCACATGAGATGGGAGTGAACTCCCCAGTCACTCTCCTCTCACGTATGGAGTTCTGGGAATTTAATTTACCAGAACCCAACCTTAAGCTTGATCCAAAACACCCGATTTCCCAACATTTGGAAGTGAGGTCACAAATGTATAGTTTGCATGTGTATGGAAGAGAAGGGAGTGAAGTGAGAGTAGAAAAATATCTCTAATACCTTTAAGGGACATGGATGCATTTACAACTCACAAATTGGGGAAGTCCAATCTAAATTGGGATTGTTGGAAGGAATGAGTGTGTGTGTGTGTGTGTGTGTGTGTATGTGTGTGTGTTTGTGTAGAAAGAAAGAGAAAGAGAGAGAAAGAGAGCGATAGGGTGAATGTATAATTGGGTGAAGTTTGTGGGCACTGCAATGAGTGTCTAAGGTAACTAACAAAACGTAAATAAAAGTTTAATCTATAATGAGCGTCCCTAATTCCGATTGTGATACAATAAGATGGTTGGTAATACACATTAATTGGTCATGCCCCCCAATGGATTTAACATGCCTCCTGTAACGGCAAACAATTTCTAGTTTATGGTGGAATTATTGTGCTTGAATAAAAAATAATAATGTGAAAATAAAATCAAAGATTTAATAGCTACAAATGAATTAAATGTGCTATACTATCATACCTATTAAAAATTATTTGTTTATTTCTGCAGGTAGAAAGGGTGGGGGCTGAAGGAATTTTTCGCCCCGGCTTCACTTGACCAGGAACCAACACAATTGGCCATGCAACAGTTACCTATTTATTTAAATTGGAATTGGAGCCTATGTTGAGATATGGATCCTCGTTAGGTTTGAGGAGAGGGTGATGTAAGGTGCTAGTGTTCTAAGAACGACTAGAAGGGTTGAACTAGTCGTTCTTAGAACACTAGCAACTTACATCACCCTCTCCTCAAACCTAACGAGGATCCATATCTCAACATAGGCTCATTCCCTAGGAAGGCAGCGCTACCCATCTTGCTTTCCGCTCTTTTACAATATACGACTCGGAGTACTATTAGGTAACTCCTAAGCAAGCCCCAGCAGCACCTTTCATTTCATCCCAGTACTTAGTTGTGTCAGAGCGCTTTCCCAACTTTCTATAGTTAGAGTCAAGGGGCCAGATTTGCTAAGCCGTGGGTCTGGAAAAGTGGAGATTCAGATTGATATTAACATTATAAGGGATATTAACCATAAACTACCATATATATATATATATATATATATATATATAAAACTGTGTAAAAACGTCACTCCTCCTTAGCTCCAAAATGACTAATGATCCGGATGCTCTTCAATATTTGAAACACATAGTAGACCATCAAGAAGTCACTCCAGGAGAGTCTCCTGGAGTGACTACTTGATGGTCTACTATATATATATATATATATATTTTTTTTTTTTTTTTTTTTTTTTTTTTATCAATTTCTTTTATGTTAATTTTTCAATTTTTATATATTCTACTTTTAATACTATTTTCATTTTGTTAATGAATGTAAGAAAGGTTTAATCTTTATTCCAATCACTTTGTTATTTTTGGTTGTCCTTAATTTGTAGCTACCACCTTTAAATAATATCCACACCCCATCTGTATGCATATGCTGCTACTCCAATATTATAAGTAAATAAATAAATACCTGTAAAATTAATCCCTGGCCTTTACCAAGTTCTGACCTCCCTCAGGTAATTATTACCGCAGTGTTCTCTCGTCACCTAATCCAGACTAAAGTACATTAGTTAATTTAAAATCTGTTTTCCTTCACACTAGCCAATATTCACACAAGCTAATATTTTATCAGTCATCTCAAAATATACAAACTGCACAGTGCACTTAAAATAATAGAACAGAATGCTGACACAGTTTACTACACAAGTTGCCAGAGAGTGTGTAGAAATGACAGCTTGGAATTTAAACAGCTCATGTAATTTTTTTCTAATCGTTCCCCTTTCAAGTTAAAAAAGGCAAAAAAGACCCTATATTACCAGCCACCAAGTGGAAGTCAATATATTTGTTGATTGTCGTAGTTAGTCTAATATTGAGAACTACTAATTCTATATATATTTGTTTTTTATGTGATACATTGGTATTGTAAAAATATTTTTCAGATTTCTATATAGTTTGTTACTCTGCCTCCTCTTTTTAATTGAACATTTGGGGCTAGATTTACTAAGCTGCGGGAATGGAAAAGTGGAGATGTTGCCCATAGCAACCAGATTGTAGCTGACATTTTCTAGTATGTAATAGGAAAGTGAGAGCTAGAATCTGGTTGGTAGCTATGGGCAACATCTCCACTTTCCCACTCCTGCAGCTTAGTAAATCTGACCCCAAATGAACAGAAAAAAGAAAAAAAAAATCTACCGGTAATTGAATTAAAAAGAGGAGGCAGAGCGACAAATTATATACTGTAGATATCTGAAAAATATTTTACAATACCAATGCATGACATAAAAAACAAATATATAGATTGCTAATTAGTAGTTGTCAATATTAGACTAATTATGTCAATCAACAAAGCCTTGGCTGATCATTCACTACAGTTACAAAAAATGGGGGGGGAAAGTGTTTGTTAAGGTCATAGAAGTTAATGCAAAGGAAAATGGACTATGGACTAAGCTGATGCCAGCAAATATCATTATAACAGAACTGTTCTACTTAGGCTCAATATTTACAACTCCTCAATCGCCATGGAAAGAGAGTGTTTCCATATCCATCCCTTTTTTCTTATTTTGCTCGCACATAAATGATCCATTTCAAAAAATTATTTTAAAACAATTGATGATTAAATATAATTAAATGAAACAAACTATTCAGTACAAAAATAAAAGAAATATATAAATTTCCCACTGAATCACCAATAGTGTTCCTCGTTCCTGTCCTACAGAAATAAGTCTAAGGCCCCCTGTTCTTTAGAAATGATATTCCTCATCCCTTGCATGGTGACAGCCAGCTTGAGATATTTCACAGTATGGTTACAGTATGGTTATGATTCATTCTCACCTCCAAACTTCTTCCTTAATCAGGACAATTACGATAAAGCGCAGTCAACTGGATGACAAGTGTAGCCAGACTCATAATTTCAAATATCTTACGAAGTTTGACGGCTAAATACCAGAGAGCATTAAACGGAAACTTCATTTATAAATGTTGTTGAATAATTCATATTTATTACACATTAAACAAATACATTTTGAAATACATTGTTTGATAAATCCTTTCTGAAGTTTGGCGACTTTTAGATGACACAAATGCTGTTCAGCAAGTAATTCTATCATATTGTGTATTCTTGACAGTTACATAGCAGCTGGTTTGGGAGCTGATAGGCACAACAAATAGTCCGCTATGACAGTAGGCAGGTAGGACACAGGAATGTAGTAAAGCTTGCAGTCCCAGCCAGGAGAGTATCTTGTCCAGGGGTAGACAGCTGTCAGAGCATGTTCCATGCAGTCTGTGACCAAGTGAATCTTTGGGTTGGTGTTTTTTAATAAGATTTCAAGATTATTAACATCTGTAAATACACCAAAGATTATCAATGAACATATCGGCTGAACCATGGGCCAGACAGAGTTGTATCAAAGAGCAACCAACAATGTAATGGTGAAACAAACAGAAACAAAGGGAAAAAGTGCCCCAGCAACACTGCCATCATTCAGTACCTAACTATACTACAATCTATGCAAAATAAAATGCAGAAACTTCAGTTACACACATCTGCAAATATATAATAAGCCACCAACCCCTATCAAGGCATTTCTGCTGTGGTGGGCCTACCAATGAGAGTCCTTCTATTGGGTCATATATCATGTATTTTTAAACTGTCAGCTAACTCACTTTAGGAGGTACCTCTTAAGCATATAAAATTACTTATTATTACTTATTATTTTATTACTAAGGAAAAAGTTGGCACTAACCAATAGTAAAGGTGGAGCTCATGGGCTTCCTTATTACATTCTTGTCTACTCACAACTTTAACCTGTGAAAAACAAGTTTCCCAAATATACACTCTCAGAGTGGGTAACATGAAGCAAGGGGAGTGGAGTTGTTAAATATTGTTCTGGGGTACAATATAAAATGTAAATAGAGAAAAACCATTTACAGAATTGTAACATCCAGAAAATGAAAACAATGGACTGGATGCAGAATAAGGAAATACCGATGAGTTAAGTACATACGTAACTCAGCTCTGAATAAATGCTGTGCATGCGCAGTACCTATAGTTCCACAATGGAAAGCAGCCACTTGATGCTGCATTTGCATACAGGGCGCTCACCCATTCACCATGCGTACGAGTGACACATCTTGGGTAGGCATTGCCATTGGCAAATTGTACAGTAAGAGCTTGAATACAGAAATGCGTGAAGAACGCTTAAGGTAGAATCCTGGTCATGGAAATGCATTCCGCTCGCAGGAGTGTAGGGGAGCGTCCTGCACTCCTGATGTGGGATTTTGGATGCCAAAATCCATACATTATCTTCCGCAGCAGAGGCTAACATACAGATTTAACAATGAATGATACAGGTCCAATGTTTGGAGATTACTGTACTGTGTTGCTGATAATAGAGGTGTAAGCAAACAAGTGAGATTATCCATCACACAACCTAAGCAAAGGACACTTTGCCTTGAAGGAATGTTCCAACATTGTATAAGTACAGTAAGGGCGTGTTTAGGCAATCTATCTACTATTCTGTTGACAAATATGCAATTTACTACCTACTAACTACCTGTTAAGTAGTGGTGTAAATACTAATGGAACTACGTGTGCCGTACATTTATTCGCGGAGCGTATTTTCGTACACGTAAGTTCGCTACACTCCCCTCGGCACACCCCTTGCACGTACGTATTTTGTCAAAATACGCTACCCAAACCCTACCTTAACTTTTTCACACGTAACTATGTACGTCCGCTAGCGGACATATAGACTACGTGAACGTACGCAGCTTAGCACGCCCATACTGTACACTTTAAATACCACCCCCCGCCTACTTCACGTAAATCGCACGTATTGTTGACTCACGTAAATTTGGCACGCCCACACGTAAGTATTTACGTGACACATATACGTGAATCTCCCATACGTTCACAAATACACTACGTGAATGTGCGTATTTTCTATGGTGCGCATGCGCAGTGCGTTCAAAACTGCGATTGTACGTCTCCGCCATGCATAAAATCGCGGAGAAGCGTAGTTCTGGATCAGGCCCAATGTTCCCATACACTACACTATGGAAGATGGGTAGATGTTCCTCAAACCTGCTTATAACTGGAAAAATGGCTGATATAATTTTCCCTGATATTAACTGCAACAGATACTGTATAAAAACATGCACAATGTGAGGCCTAGAAATCTATTGCATTCAATAAATATAAAACCACACATCTCCCTGTATATTTATCAGTAGAGGTATATCTAGGCTTAAGGATGTAGTGTTTCTTGCTTCTATCAATAAAGCAGATATTCAGCAATGGTATTACTTTACAGAAGCTATAAAACTAAGAACTTACATTCCTCAAAGTATTGCTCTCCATAGCTCTCCTTCACAGCGGCAGGGAGATTATTCCATTGGTGTTTAAGATTATTTCTATGGTTGTCATTTGGCCTAGTCATCATTGTTCGAAAAGCGCCTGGTTCAATAATGGAGACTTTTACGCCAAATGCACGCATTTCCCTTCTGTGGAAGAAAAGAAAGCAATTACTGACAGCTCCACGTACAGTTACTGAAACACAATTTCATTTTTTCTGTTATACCATTACTGCTTTTGAGAAAGTTCTTATGTTAGAATACTGACTAAAGAAGTTGATGGAAGAGGTGAAACTCACCATCTGTCTATCGACAAATCACTTTGTGGAACTACAGCGACAACTATTGTCTCCTATAACTGCTGTCTCTACAAAGACTTCACCAGAGACAGGTAAGCCTTTAATTCTTTCTAACTTTTGCCATACCATTTCCCTTTCCTAACCCTCCCGTATCCCTAACCTTAACCTATTCCTATCCACAGCCTAACATTAACAATCCCCTAACCCCTAACCCCAACCACCCGTGCCACAGCCTACCTTTAACCCTCCCATAACCATCCTTGTGCCACAGCCTAACCTTAACCGTCCCCTCTTTGCGGCTGTTACACTCTGCAGGAGGAATCCTAGCAGGGTGTAAAGTTCTCCCTCTGATGCTAGTGTCTGATTTCCCTCAGCTGTCTGATAATTAGCCTCCCTTGCCTGGGCTTGCTGCTGATTGGTGGGAGGTCCTTTAAATAGCCTTACCTGGGAACACTCCCCTGTTGGCTGTAGATTCTGTTTTCCAGTATCTGTGCCTGCCTTGTACTTGCTCTTGTTTGCTTATTTCTGATTCCTGAGTGCCCTCCATTGTCCAGCCCTGGTCCTTGCCTGTTACCCTCTGTGTACCAATTCCTCCTCTCCCACCTTATTGTATTATTCCTTTTTGTATTTGTTCCCTGCCTTCTCCTGTGAGCCTGTGTTTGTAGCCCTCTGGGTAGTTCGTATGAGTGTGTGTGTGTGTGTGTGTGTGTGTGTGTGTGTGTAAGTCCCAGTCTGTCAGTCAGTCTTGTTTGTCCCATTAACCCCCTCTAGTCTGTTGTCTCTGTTTTATGTTTATTGTGGTTTGTCACAGTCCAGTCTCTTCTGGTACTACTTTTACTAGTTACCCCACTTTATCTTATCCATTCCCTGCTGCCCCGTTTTCCCCTTCCGGGTATTCTCTAAGGGGCGTAACCTGACGGATTCCTATCAGCTCCAGTCTATCCCCACCATCAGGGGCTCTAGCGAACACTCGGTCCGACATCAGGCTCTACAATCTAGTGAGCTACCCGGCTTCCTCTCTCTCTTGCTGGTCACCTCGGTTCTCTGTCGAGGTAAACCCGGGGTACCATTACACCGACATCCACCTCTCCAGACGGCCACCTCGGTTCTCAGTTCAGGTAATTCCGGCGGTGCCGTAACAGCGGCCTAACCCTCCCTGTCCCGCAGCCTAACCCTAACTAGATGCCCATTAGATATTCTACTCGTTTAAGGTTTGAAATATTCTTAAATAAACATGTGTTGGCACTGAAACAGCTGCAAATAAACTGCAAAGTAAAAATACACTGAGCATTTGACAAAGAGTAAGTAGAACACAATGTTGACATAGAACACAGAATAAATATCAACATCTCATACACTTACACACTTGTCCAACAAGAAATAGTAAATACACTATGGCTCAGATCCAGAGCTACGTTTCCATTACGTTTAATATTTACTATGCATTCCCCTAGGCACCCCCTTCGCTCGTATGTACTTTGGGTGTTTTTCACTTGCCGAACCCTACCTTAACTTTACACAGCGTAAGTACTGACGTACATACAGGCTACACGTACGTGCTTGCCTAAGCACGACCATACTGTGTGATTTAAATGCTTCACCCCGCCTCCGAAGTGTAATTACGGGTGTTGTATGGTTGGCACGCCCCTTTGTACATAGTTACACTGTTGATACTAGTCTGGTACGTACGCTCAGAGTTACGTGGTGCAACATCTGCTGCGCACATGCACAGTGCACACAAAACAGCGTTTTTAGGTCAGCGGCAAGCGTACTTAATTCTGAATCTACCCCTATGTGCAATACACAACTTTACATATATTAGGAATAAACAGTGTCATGAAACACAGACCTGTAGATACAGATGCTTAATTATACAAATATCTAAGGCAGTGCTTCTTAACCCTGTCCTCAGGGAACCCTAACAGTGCATGTTTTCCAGGTCTCCTTGCTGGAGCACAGGTGGGCTCATTACTGACTGATATATGTGAAAAAGATTCACAGGTGTTACTCATTATATCAACTGTGAGTATAAGGAGACCTTGAAAACATGCACTGTTAGGGTTCCCTGAGGACAGGGTTAAGATCCACTGATCTAAGGTCTGTACTAGAAATTAGTTCACCCCCGCTGCATCCCACAGACAGCAGTAATCTCAAGGAGAATATAACACTATTGGAGGGTCATTTTCCACTAGCAAGAAGCTTCACTGTAAGCATAATAGTTTGGTGTTTTATAATTGGCATATGAAAGTTGCTACACTATGAAAGTTGTCTCTTCTTCCCCATATATATGATTGAATCTTCTGGGAGTGGAGGACGGAGGCTGAAGGATTGGAAAGGGAGTCCTTCTGATAGAGATACTGCTACACGCCTACGAAACAAGAGGAGGACTCTGTGAGTAGAATTAACCCCCACTGAATTGACATTGTTAGGATAAAGGGTATTTTTGGATATGGATGCATGACATATGTGAAAGTACCACCAGTAAATAACCTATAGACTGGAATAATAAGATTGTGGACTTTACAAGAATCTTTATTGGATCTGAAGATTGTAAATTGTTTTAAGAATTTACTAGCGCCTTTAGGTGGGAGTTTGTTTTGATTGTATTAAAAAGAACAGGCTATCAATGACTTACAGTATTCATAGCAATCGCCATGGAAATACTAATATTTTTGTTGATCATGGATTCGTAAATATAAATAACTTTGTTTTCATGCAATAAATGTCATTTTCATATGAAAACAAAGGTATCTGTGTTTAGTAAACGGAGCCCTTAGATTCCACGTTTGTCTGAACTGATTATGGTTAAGAATCAGTTTAAGCATAACTCAATATTAATGATTGTAGGGACACTAATAATATGGAAAATGTGTTGTCTGCCAAAGAGCTAATATTAAAGTCATAGGACCTGATCCAGATCTCTAGGCATTATCTGTACGCATGGAGATCAGGAGTCCACACGGGAGAAGGGAGTGCAGTCCCCCTGTCACCCCCTCTCTAGTGTAGAGTTCTGGACACATACTTGTCCAGAACCCTGCCATAGCTTCTTCACATGGATTGTCATCCACCTGGAAGCAGCTGACTGCTGTCCCCAGAGTCTAATAAGCATGCCTATCACTGCCTGTCTAAGTAGACATGCGGAAGACAAGTGCCACCTTCCCCTTTGGATCTCCTAGCGTACGGAATTGAGTCGTATGTGCAGATGTTACATTTCAGGGGACTTACACAAGCTTCTGGTCTTTCTTAAACAAAACAAACAGTAATTGATGAGCGCTAGTTAGGAGTAGGATAAACGGGGCACCACTGGTGGGGCTGGATATACAAGAACGCTTGTATAGGACCACCTTAACGCGTTTCATTGCGTAACCTGCGATTTCTTCAGATGAAATTTCTTCAGATGAAATCGCAGGTTATGTGATGAAACGCATTAAGGTGGTCCTATACAAGCGTTCTTGTATATCCAGCCCCACCAGTGGTGCCCCGTTTTGTATTATCACAGCGGACCGCAAAGGTTCAAACCTCTAAACTCCTGTCACTCCAGGGTCACTGACTCACTACAACGGCGCAGGCTCCATCTCCGTTGCCGACACCCTATACAGCTGATTGGAGGACAGGATCTCTACACAAATAGAGGCAGTGGACACTTTCCACACCAAGCGCACAGCTGACTGTCAGCAAATCCGGAGCTAGCAGCACACTTACCTTCATCCACAGAAGCGCTGCTCTTTTACCATACCAAAGTCCGAGCAGCGGCACAGGTAACCTTTGCACTCGGTATATCAGTGCCAGTTTTGCTTTTTTGAAACTATTCACCGGCTCACAGAGAGCCTTTGGGAGATATTCCCTTGGTCAAAAGATCTTTCTTGCTGCCATAATCACTCACACCGGATATTATTGCCTGCTTATCATCTATACTGTGTGCTATCTGAACCTTCTAAGTCTGTATCCAACGATATTACCATTCCTGGCCACCACTAAGTGGATTCAATTCTTGTGACTGATATATACCTTGGAAAAAAGATATTGAAATAAGACTGGCCCGTGCAGAGATGCAGCTCATATACACACTCGATACCTGCACCCCGAAGGGCCTTAATCTCGATTTCGAATTAAAGTGGTTCATATGATCTGTAACCTTGCCTCTGCAATCCTCTTCTCCTGTCGATCTCCTCCCTGAACTTCCGTCCCTGGGACCTATATCTACGACCATACTAGCCTGGCTACACCCAATCTCCACCGACCTTGGAAGTTAAGCAGGTTGGGCCCTGGCAGTACCCAGTGGGAGACCACTGGGGAAGACAGGGAATAGTAGATGATAGCTTACACCGGGGGCATGTGGGATGGGAGTGTAGATTCAGGAAGGAGCGAAGAGCTTAGGTTTACCCTCAGTCAGTGGACCACCTCAAACGAATTATCTCCATATTTTACCGTTCCCCATAACCCTTTATATGTATTTAGCTCGCCCCACTGACTATTTACTAAATCACTAAATAGAATAATTAGGTATCGCTTTCATTATAATAATTTTTACTATAATCTACACACCCATCTTAATCTTAACATTTATAGCACCTATATTTCAGCCCTGAAGATCCCTCATGTCACCTATACTTCAATATAGCCTGTGTCTGACCCAGGCAGCCTCTACATGAACACGTATAGCAGACCCCCAGCACTTTATGGAGTTTACGTTCCTAATCTGCCTTCGGGCTTTTTATTCCCAGCTATTGTTCATAGTGAGCAGACTATGCATAGACAAATTGTTAGACAATTAGGGCTATTATTCTACCCCCATACTCTGATATCATCTGTTATCATTTCTTCAATTTTATTCAGTTCAATTTTTATATTTTTATATATATTTTTACTTATTTATTTTGGTTAGAATAGGGATTCACATTTATTCCATATTTCCTAATGGAACAAAATTGTCTATAACATTTTTTCCAAAGTTATATATCCAAATATAATTCCCCATAGGAAGGATGTATTTATTTTTCACCTTTACATCTGAATCTGAGTCCTTAACATCTAACCCCCCCCCTTTGTGTAACATTGGTGTATTTTTCATAATTTATTGGAAGTGAGACTTTTTCATTAAAACCCCACACTGTATATCACTGTATAAATTGTGATGCATGGAGGTGTAACACCTTCATGCGACCCTCCTATAGCCAATATACACTTCAAACATGACTCATTACACTTAGACCTTTCTACAATTAAGTAAAAACACCATGTCATATTAAGAAAGGCAATAGAGTCACAAAGTGAATTCATCTATTTTGCACATAATTGTTTATAATTTTTATTCTTTTTCTCATAATTTTTCCCTGCTGGTTATCGATATGTATATGCTATACGCCAAGCAGAACTTAGGATGACCACCCCCGTATAGAAGAAAAGCATCTTCTCCTCGTTGAATCCACGGCTCAGCATAATCCAGGATGGACACATTAGATCACTGCAGGGGTTAAAGTGAACGCACACCCCCACAAGATACGTCGTGCCAATCAATGGGTATTTAACCCCACCTTTCAATCTCCGCTCTCTTCGGCTTGAGAAAGGGATCCGGCGATCCCGAAACGCGTAGCCAGCCTCCTCCTACCCACGTGGACCACGACCATCATCACTAACGGACGCCCGTCCTGACTGCAACCCTTCTAAAACACCACTTCATTCCTGCAGCCGTCGCATCGGGACGCCCGTTTGTTATGCCTGAAGCTGACCTACTTTCACATCATCTAGCGTGCACAGTTACCCGGGACTGGACACTGCAATAAGGAAAGTACGGTACCCTTCTAGGGACCAGTGGTCCACGTAACTTTTTACCCTTTATTTCATCATATTGACTTTTTATTATCTTTTCATAGTGTTAATCATATGTTATTTTTCACATATTGTGTATAATAAATATATTTCATTTTATACTGTTAATTCATTATTATTAGGATGATATTATGATATAAGTGTATTTTAGATATAAGTAGATTCAGTTCCTTTTGGGAATTCACCATAAGCGTTTAGAGGAGAATCATCATTTCCATTTTTTATTATTATTTATATATATTTTTATATTTAGATTTATATTTGCATTTTACTACTTTTTATCACATTTGCCATACCTATCTTTCACCATTTTCAGGTTCTCAGATTTTTCACCTTTTCATTACATATACGCATATTCCCCCTCCATACCAGGTACCCTATTCCCAGCAGCGCAATTAAGATTTCTATCCCTGTTTTTAACTATTGTATTGTTGAGGTATTGGACCCTCTTTGATGAGATTTGATTTGCTGTAGCTTTAGAGCGCCAGCCCCTACTTCCAATTTTTTTTTTTATATATACCTTGGCATATGTGCAATCACCAGGAGAATGTTTTGTTTATAGCAATTGTGCTTTTAAATTTGTATATTCAATTGGTATAATAAATATTGTTGTTTTATTAGTACTTGAAGCCATTCATATATTTTTATTCATTTCTATGTAAGTTTATCTTACTTCTAACTAGCGCTCATCAATTATTGTTTGTTTTCTTTGTTGTATTGGGATGGGCAGATCCCAGTTTGATTAGTAGCGCTCACCAGAAGCAGATATTCTAATTACTCTAATGGAAGCCCATATAAGTGTCCCTCAGATCATTTCTTTTTCTTGTCTTTCTTAAACAAGGCTCAGACCCACAGTCTGTAAGATTGCCCTTTTTGGTGGATTAGGGTGGTAAATAGACAGCGAACAAAAGTGTTAAAGGAATATAATTTTTTCCTCCTGCTTTTTAGTGTTGCAAAACAGAAGAGCATCAGGAAGTATAGAGAGAAAGAGACAAGGGAAAGGACCCCGGATACCAACAAATGAGTTGAGCTCTTGGTAGGAAAAAGTTTATTATTTCCCATGCACATTTGAGGGACCTGATGGGAACCCAGATCATATTCAATCCAGACTTCCCACAGCTTCAGACAGGGGGTGGGATGCACTGGGAGGGGATTTGTATGAACAGTATAGGTGGGGAATCAGGGGGCCAATAGATTGTTACGATTTTAAATGTGAACAGATTGGAAATTTAAGATAGAGTCCCGGTGTTTGAAGTCCGAGTGAGCAATGGGATTGGTTTCAAAAGCACTCGTACAGATGCATGAATACATTGGGAATCTGTTATTGCAAGCCTGGCCAACTGTAGCTCTCCAGGAGTTGTGAAACTACACATCCCAGCATGCTACATAGGTATAACCAATACCTGACAATGCATGCTGGTATGTGTAGTTTTACAACATCTGGAGAGAGCCACAGGTTGGCCAGGCCTGTGCTATTGGATCTATGATCGCCCTGGAAATCTTAGGATCTGTTCCAAAGATGGAGAAACCAGGAAAAGAGTGGATAATATTATACATCACAAAAGACAAGCACTATTTCATGGAGGTTTGTTCTTTTTGAATAAATGTAGATGATCCTTCTGTAGGATAATTCCATTCTTTGTATGTGTTATATTCTATACAGTAACAACTACTGCATTTAAGGTTTCTCTGAATTAGCCTTACTCTAAAGTCACTCATTAATAAATTTACCTCTTTCAGTGAGACTCTGGAGGGAATTTGCATTGGAACATGCAGTTCAGAAATGGTTCTGGTATGAGCAATGTCTTACAGCATGTTTTTTCCTGAAGTATATGTCTCTCCCCATTGTGCTCTGTGAACTACGGCCACATTTGAAAACACAGACCAAGCTCTAGCAAGTAGCCTTCTGGGCTTGACTGCAGAAACTCACCGTAGGCTGTCAGAGAAAGCCTCCACACCAAATTTTGACAGGCAGTATCCTCCGCCAACCACAGACAGTCTTCCGAAGGCGCTGGCTACATTAACAACACGCCCCTTGGCCTTTCTGATAAGTTGTAGCAAGTGCACGGTCACATTGATTGTACCAAGTAAATTCACATTCAGGACCTTGGTAAAATCTTCAAGTTTTTGCCATTCATTAGGACCAACGGCAATACCAAAACCAGCGTTGTTCACCAAGCCCCAGAGCCCTGCAATAGACACATAACTTAGTTAAAAAAATAGAAGCTCCAACGTGCATTCATGAACCAGAGGGAAAAAAAACTCACTCTGCAGTCTTGCAGACTCTGACATCTTAAATACCTGAATGTAATCTAACATATTCTACAACAGCACACAATGATCACAGCTGAAGCACATCTCGTCATGGAACCTGCATTTCCCATTCCATACAATGGTGTTTTCTTGATAGCTATGGGGAGCCAGTCAGAGGCAGGTGCATCAGAATGACTGTCACTGCTTGAGACGGATGCGCCCTTCTCTTATCTGTAATGTGACCTTCCAGCAGGGTCACCATCAGGAAGGGATAGCTGGGGCTATTGTCCTGGGCCCAGAGCTGATGGGGTCCCACAAGTAACTTTACCGTGCACCGACCCGCTGTTAGAGCAGGTTTGCAACGCACAGAGCCTGTGTGATGTCACCAATAATGTCACATAGGGGTCGGGGCCCGCAGCTGTGTCCCAGGTCCCGCATTTTCTGATGGGGGCCCTGCCTCCCAGCAGAGCACTGCGCTCTCAACACAGGTTGACTGTAACCTACCAAGTGACCTCTGCAATCACATGGTACACAGTGCTGGTTGGGGTGATTTAAACTTCCTTAATCAGAAGGCTGGAGGATCCTGTTAGAATTCCTGTGTAGCTGACCATTTCAGAAGATTGGTCTGTTGCTCCAGGAGAGCAACATAAGCAGAAAATGATCATCAAATAAAACATCTATATGCTATATGCTCTGTCAGGAAACCAGACCTTATTAAATGTACAATCTGTATATGGTAGTAGGCATGTGAGTCAAGATAGAATGGGAGAGAATGGTGTAGGATGTTGGGGAAATAAGTTTACAAATGGCTTCATTATTGTTATATTAAATTACCTATAGACCCAAAAACTATGTTTTGTGGAGAAACATCTACTGATATGATCACATACTTATGTTATACATGTATGAAGGATATCCACAAACGCATCGGGTTCCACCTGGAAAAGGATAAAACTGACCCTCTGGGTGGCTGTATATTTATATTAATGCATTTTTCTATTCAACACCATTGACCATTGCAACCAATCCCACTTCCCGTAGCAATCTGGAAGAGGAATAGCCATCTGCCATGCCACACTTTCTCCAACGATCTAATCCAATATCATCCAATATCTTCCACACACAGCAGGGTGGAGGGAAACACAGATTCAAAAATCAACTAGATGTTTAAGTATTTCAGGTGAGAAAGGGGGGTCCTATCCCAAATTATCAGCTGGATTAAGATCCTACACTCGGCACCGCTTACCAGGGTCTGAGTGTTTTGAACTAGACAGAGGCACCATGATAGGGTGCCCATTATCTTCAACCTTATTTGCAATAGCAGTAGAACCTCTCGCCTGTTCTATACGTGATCAGCTCATGATTAAATAAGTTATAGTGGGGGAGGTGGAGGATAAAATTGCTCTCTATGCTGAGAGTCTTCTTTTGTTCCTCTGGGAGGAAGATCCATTGGAAGCTCTCCTACAAACAGGTAATACATTTGGTTTGTTTTCAGGACTCAAGATTAATTGAGATAAATCCTATATAAAACCCATGAGGGTGCAGCACCAGAGTCTCCCTTTACTACCCTTCATTGGAAATGGACCTCTCAATTTAAGTCCTTAGGTATAATGGTATCTAATGGCATGAGTGAGTTTTGTTTCTTAAATCTCAATAAATAGTGCTTTGCAGTTCTTATGTGTGCTGCCTATTCATAAACAGAATGACTGGTGTTTCTTTCTTTACTTCTAATAAAGGTGATGCTTTTTCTTTCTTTATTGTCTCAATTGTGACAATAAAGAAAGAAAAAGCATCATCTTTATTAGAAGTAAAGAAAGAAACACCAGTCATTCTGTTTATGAATAGGCAGCGCACATAAGGACTGCAAAACACTATTTATTGAACTTTTCAAAGACAAATTTATTTGTTCTTGTGATACTTAGGGAGATTTATAGGACTCCCCGCCTTCCTTAGTGCTGCTTCTATAAGTGGGGCGCCAATCAGTCCATAACCCACCTCTTTCTGATGTTTCTTAAATCTGCTACCTTTAAATAACACATAAGAGGCTAGGATGAAAATCTGGAGTAAACTTCCTCTCACAGTTAGAGGTAGAGTTAATTTAATCAAAATGACTGTACAGCCCAAATTATTATACATACTTCTCCAGTCACCGTCCAGATCCAACATAAACTTAACTCCCTAATTACCTCCTTGGGGGGCAAACAGGCCAGAATCAGCAGGGAAAATGTATGTAAAGCTAGAGAGAAGGGTGTATGGATCTCCTCACCTTCTTATTCTACCACTCGTCTGCTCAGTTGTCACATCTGAGAGCTTGGGTTATTGAGATTTACATTGGGCTCTAGTGGAATAGGCAGTTTTTTTTATCATACACCTTTGCAGGCCTTATTAGCTGGTCCATACCACAGAAGGTGTGGCACTGCAAACATGCTTTATTGAGAGATGAAGATGTGGATCCTGCTATGCCGTTGTGGCACAACTCCACATTTCCCGTTGTTGAAGAGTTTTGAGGGCTCTGGTGGTTGGCGTAGGTATGAGATAGCTGGCTTTCCCCAATTATTTGAAGAGACTACTCTTAAAACCTTCACACAATTACCAACTGAATTTTCTCTCTCTGACTTAATATTTGAGATTGAGGCATGCATTAAATGTCCAGTTTCAGTATATCTTCCCTTCTCTATGTGTCTCCATGGTGAGGTCCTTAGATTATAGGGAAGAGCATGCATCTCTGGAATTTATTCCTCTTTAGTGGTGGCTGTGCCAGAGATATCCTTGGATGGTCTCTGTATACAATGGGAAGACTGGGATGGTCTATTGAGCAGCTCTTGTAAATTGACAGCTAGCATTAGATTCCAGCAAATTCAAATGCACATAATTCACCATGCATATCTCATGCCTGCTAGACTGGCTACGATTAATATCTCGCACTCCAACACTTGCTCATTTTCTACAATTACTATGGTCATGCCCGAGGGTGCAGGGATTTTGGAGTTATGTTATCAATTGTATGTGTAGAACAGAAGTAGCCCTCCTTTTTTTTTTAAACAGTATAAACCAACTTATGTAAATTTTCTGTGTGTGTGGGCTAAAGTGTGTATTGCAAGGTCAGTTGTGCCCCTGTTCCATACTTACTTGGAGGTTGGTTTTGCTTAGTGAACAGCTCCCTAGGACATGAGAAATTTACTTACACCAGCAGGAGATGTCCACGGATATTGAATAAAGTATGGGACAACTGGATTGACTCAAACTATTCTAGGAGTACTATACTTGCCGATACTTCTGTATAAATGTTACCAAGTCTATTTCTGCTGTATTTATATTTGCGTGGTCACTTATTACTGCCAATTCCTCCTCCTCTATATCTGATATATATGTGAATCTGTTAGCTGGTTCTTTACCTACATCTCTGCAGACAAATGTAACATGCTCATTTTTGCCTGCTTTCCTTATGTACGTGTGAATGTACATGCATGCTGCTGACTCTAAAAAAATGTTTAATAAAAATCATTTGATAAAAAAAAAACATCCATGAAGACATCATTGTTGCATTTGTACTTGTTAGATCAATTCTTCATCTTCAGACAAATCCATGATAATTAAAAAAATTGAAGAAAGGGGGAAAAAAAAAATCACCTGCATTTCCTACTGTGACTGATACCCACTCGGCAGCAGAGCTCACACTTTTCTCATCAGCAACATCCAGTATTATAGTTTGCAATCTGCTGGATGTCTCCTTCTTCAAGTTCTCAGCTCCAGTCTCTGTCAGACAAGAGGCCAAAACCTTCATTCCACGTCTGTCCAGCTGCTTTGCCAGCAGGTTCCCAAATCCTGAGTCACATCCAGTGATGAAGACATATTTATCTGAGAGATTCTCCAGGATGTGACTCTGTCTGTACCATCTGTACAGGAGAAGCAGAGCCGCAATCACCAGCAGAGGGAGCCACATCATCAAGATTGCAATGTTCCTAAAAATTATATTTTTCATTAATATACACATATATTTTTCATTTTCCATTTTAATTCATCCATATTTATAAAATACTATATTTAATTCAACAAATGCAAATAAAATAACATTAAAAGAAAAAGCACAATAAATGCAAAAGGTCATACAATTTTATTTCTGCAATGGAACCAAGATGCCAATACTCCTTTCTCTACAGCGCTCCCTCTCCTCGTCTGCAGCATGGATGACAGCGCCCATGTAATCGGATCATTCACATAATCAGTATCGGTTATATCCCGTAGGAGTTCTTTAGGACCAAATCTGTTTCCATGAAGGACACTGCCGTATATATGTCAATTGAGTGCCATTCACAGAAACCATAGGAGCCCAATACAGTATTTTTGAATGACACGGCTGCATCTGTTATCTGGTGCAGCCGGTGTCTGTGAGAGCCGCAGTCTATGTGACATCGGCCTGGGGGGCAGGTTGACAAAGCAGGGTGGTCCTGCTGTGCACCTCTCTATAAGTCCCATTGCTCCATATTCACCTATGTGGGGGCCCCATGGCAACTGCCCTGGTCTCCCCAGAGTTAACCCAGCCCTGCATACTCCCATTGCAACATGGTTTTGCTCAGGTCTACACTTGCACCTGTATTGCCCTTACTCCTAAACTCTGGATCAGCCCCATACACAGGAACAGAGGTAGTTGGCAAAAGGCAGAGTGTACACAGGACTAGCCACTAATTATAACAACTATATTTTTGAAAGTTTTGCGGAAGAAAGATTCTCTCCATTTCATCTAAAATGCTCGGCAATAAGAATAAAAGAGTGGAAATCAGCATAAAGTATATAAACAACAAGGCTGGGATCATAGCTTTGGTGGTTGTTACATTGGACAGGTAAAATTATCGACAGGTGAGTATTATGGGCCACATCAAGATCCCTGCACGCTTTCCACACTTGTCAGTCCGCATAAGTGAGGTGAACTTCTCGTCACTACCCTTTCTTATGCGGATATTGTGTTATTTACAAAGCCAAAGAGCAGCCTTAAGTCACACAATCCGACCGCTGATCCGCTCATAAATACCTAATCTCACCCCTAGTGTACAATTTAAATGTTTTCTCCTGCCCACCTTGGCGGGTGAAGGGGAAGCACAGTGCCTTTCCTTGGAAAATCTATCATACGCTAGGAGTTATGTTCGTAAAGCGCAGGCAATATCTGAGGGGCACATGCGCCCTCCCTCAAAACACCCCACTTACGCACTGGCCATGTTAGGATTGCATATAAGCTACATATATATTATTACTATATATTATTATTTCTGACGTTTTATACAAGCTGTCTGCATTACATTAAGTTTTCAGGTGTTACAAACAATTACTAGAATAATACTCAAGTCAACATTGTGGCCTTGAGAACAGGGCATCTATCTTATGTCAAGGGAAGGAATTGGTTAAAGGGATTAACGAATATGAGATAATCAGAGGTCATAATGTTGTCTGTCACCTCCTACTAGCTCCTCTTTTCTTGCTGGTTCCCTCCCTCAATTATTTATCAGGGTTGCAATTAAAGCTCAGCCAGCAGTAAAATTGGCAGCGGGAACAGAGAATTGTTTACAAAGAGGCACCATCCTCTAATCTAAGGTAGATTTTCTCCCCATGAGTCAAAGTTTCAGAAGCAAGTTTAACTGTTTGCGTAAGCAAGAAGAGAATGGTGCTACTTTCTATCATTATTTTGAGGAAGCTGGGAACCAGGTTTACCTCACATTTCTAATTTGAGAATCTGCTGACTTGGGACCGGATTCAGAATTTTAGCGGATGCGCAAAGCGAATCCTCTAAAACGTACTATTCAGAGGTGCGTGTTTCTTTAGAAACACACACCTCTGAATTGGCCGTACAAAAACCGGCCAAATAGATGTCCCCGTAATAAAAATGAATGAATATAGCGCCCACATAAAAATTCTTAAAAATGGCCAAATGTACAAAAATAAATTATTAAAAACATACTTACCTACTCTGCCGGGGGTCCAGTCTTGTAAGATTTTAATCCAGGGGTGGCCTTGGCAAAAAAACAAAACCTTCTGCAACGTCGCAAACTATGTGCAAGCAGGACATCCCAGCGCTAAGGACAGTTTCACTGTCATTGGGGTATATTAATACCAATACCCCCGGATTAAGAGCTACTTTTGGTAGCTATGTACTTTTGGACATTTTTTAAGAATTTTTATGTGGGCACTATATTCATTCATTTTTATTATGGGGGCATATATTTGGCACAGCGGGCCCTGGATAGCAGAGTATGCTGGCGCTTGTGGTTCTCCAAGAGCCAGCATGCCCTGGCATTCATGGGCATGCTGGTGTTTGTAGTTCTACAAGCACCAGCATGCCATGTCGGGCGGGGATAATTTATTTATTTTTGTCATTGCGGCTGGGGAGAGGACAGGGGGAATGGGTTAATTTTTTAAAGAAATTTTTTCATGAAATGTGTTTTTTCTTTTTAACTCTAATTATATAATTTTTTTTAGCTCTGGTGAGCTGCTCCTTACACTTACACCATCCCAGGGATGGTGTAAGCATAGAGCTTGTTAAGCAGCCACCGGGCAGCACTGCATGTAATATTTAAACCTGTGGTTCTCCAAGAGCCAGCATGCCCTGGCATTCATGGGCATGCTGGTGCTTGTAGTTCTACAAGCACCAGCATGCCATGTCGGGCCGGGATTATTTATTTATTTTTGTCATTGCGGCTGGGGGAGGACAGGGGGAATGGGTTAATTTTTTAAAGAAATTTTTTCATTAAATGTGTTTTTTCTTTTTAACTCTAATTATATAATTTTTTTTTTTACTCCGGTGAGCTGCTCCTTACACTTACACCATCCCAGGGATGGTGTAAGCATAGAGCTTGTTAAGCAGCCACCGGGCAGCACTGCATGTAATATTTAAATGAGAAAAACACCCCTTTCCACAGGTGCAGGCCAGTCGGATGCGATCACAGACGGATGGGCACACTTGCGCCCATCTTTCTGTGCGCGCTCCCGATCTGAGCATGCACAGTGCTCATTTTTTCTGTGCTTCCGTCTGGAAAAAAGGGCGGAAGCACAGCTCTGAATCCAAGCCCTGGAATTGTAATTTTCCACCAGGTTTCTTACATATAAACAAAATTTATTTGACCCAATGTCCGAAATCTCCTTTAAATGAAAAAAATAAATAAATCTTTATTTTACCCCCATCATATCAAGGGACCTTTCATGAAACATTTAAAAAAAATATTCTTAATGATTGAGAAATTTTTCAAAATTGTTTCCAGATAATTTAAAGAATTAAAACAATGGATTCCAAATAATTTGAACAAAAAAAGAACTTATGGTACTAAAGGACCTCAATTTTAACAATGAGTTTGTAATTAAACCATCTGATATTGATATGACCACCTCACACATGATAAAGGACCGGATTCAGAGATCTAATTTGATTATGGGCTATTCAAGGATGCACTTCCCTGCATCCTATAGCCCACTCTGAATAGCACATAGGGTGCTACTCAGAGTAGTATGCGGATGTGCAAGGCACATCCGACTTGCTAAAAACTAGTTGGAGCCTTAATTGCTCCGATTTTTTTTTTTTTTACCTAAGTAAAAAACTAATTATAAAACCAGTAAAAGGGGCTTGATTTTGTTGGTAGACAGGCAGATCAACATAAAAGAGGGACCCTTTACCTGCCACACAGGAGGAATCCCATCAGAGGGGAGAAAACACTGTGCCACACAAAAAATATAATGGGATATATTATGGGTCTGCACAAATATAAAAAAAGGCACCCTAGTACTCTTCCAATTATCCAGCCACAAACCATAACATTCTATCTTTAAAATAAATATATATATGATAAGCCACCAGCCACTTACAAGGCTTCTATTATTTTCAAATTGAGAGCTCACCCCCGGCAGAGGTCCCCAAGTCTCCAAAACAGTTACTCTGAAACAGCACCTCCTCTCAGCTGCTATCCCAGACAAGCTTTAAAACAAAATGGAGGTTGCTCAAATCAATTTATAAGGTAATATGGAGCAGGTAGAGGAATTTTCACAGATACAAAAACACCCCAAACTCTTGCAATTAACCAGCAATTAACCCTTTATATATTACTAGTCTAAAGCCCGTCATAAAGACAGGAAAAAATTATGTAGCGGGTCCCGATACCGGGAGCTTCCTGTCGCCGCTAAAGGTAAGTAAAAGGGGACTCACGGGGGGAGGGGGGAATGTGTGTGTGTGCGAGTGTGTGTTTTTTTTAATTTTTTTCTGCCCCGCTCTGCATGCAGAGTTATTGTTGACAGGTGACTGTGGTGGGGTTGCTGTAAGTGATGATAGGTGACTGTGGTGCGGTGTAGTTATTGATGACAGGTGGCGGTGTTATTATTGATGACAAGTGACTGTGTGTGTAGTGGGGGTGTTATTATTATTAACAGCAGGTGACGGTTTTATTATTGATTACAGGTGACTGTGTGTGTAGTGGGGGTGTTATTATTGATGACAGGTGACGGTGTTGGTGGTGTCATTATTGATGACAGGTGGCTGTGTTGGGGGTGTCATTATTGATGACAGGTGGCTGTGTTGGGGGATTGTTATTATTGATGACAGGTGACTGTTGGGGGTGTTATTATTGATAACAGGTGGCTGTGTTTGGGGTGTTATTATTGATGACAGGTGGCTGTGTTTGGAGTGTTATTATTAATGACAGGTGGCTGTGTTTGGAGTGTTATTATTGATTACGGGTGGCTGTGTTGGGGGGTTATTACTGATAGTCAAAGACCTGTTACGATGACGGGAAAAATAATTCCCCATCATTTGTCTCCAGCGCCCCTCCCCCAGTATTCCCCATAATGTGTCTCCAGCCCCTCTCCCAGTATTCCTCATAACGTGTCTTCAGCCCCTCCCCCAGTATTCCCCATCATATATCTCCAGCACCCTCAATATTCCCCATCATGTCTCCAGCCCCCACCCCCCAATATTTCCCATTATGTGTCACCAGCCCCCGTGCCCCCAGTATTCCCCATCACGTGTCTCCAGCCCTCCCCGTATTCCCTCTCATG